>CAUYRH010170363.1:0-68178 GCA_963574655.1 Perodicticus potto | reverse complement strand
GGACACTATGGTCTTGTTCTCAGGTCTCAGTCCACACCTAGCAAGCCTCTGCTCACTGGCCCAGCAGGGGCTGGGGACCAGCCCTGTCTGCCGAACTCAGTCCACATGGAGCAACTACTCTCCCACTGTGGGTGCCGTCAGAGCCAGGGCTTCAGCACCCTGTCCCACCAGACACAGCCTGAACCAAGGGTCAACACCACCACTGGCCAGGCATAGTCACAACCTGGGGACTGCTCCTCTTCCTGCTGAGTGTTCCTCTCTTCCCATACCCTCTTTCTTCCCCATTAGTCACAGATTCCAACTTGATGGCTGGTGGTCCACACTATGCCCAGATCTCTCAGGACAAGACCAAACACTCTGTGCTCTGTAGAGGGCAGAACTTCAGATCGCCATGTGAGGAGGAAAAGGTGGATAGGGAGTTTGGACTTGTGAGGGAAAATATCTGTTCAATCTTATGCCCAGTGGGGTGGTGTCTAGGTTCATAAGTGGGATCTCCATGGAGAAAGAGACCTGGAGTTTAGTAGCTCTCTCCAGAGAGGTAAAATGAGAGGTATTTTGTTCCCTGCTCCTTTGCAGATAGCTTGCAGCAGGCCTCCTGCTTTGGAGAGGGGTCTCCCATCTTCTAGTCGAGAGGCTTTGTACCTGTAATTTGTTTTCTTGAATGCTCTTCCTTGGAGTTACAGCTTGCTGAACTTCTTTCTTGGCTCAGCTCCCCACCTTTGGCTTCATAGAATCCAATTCCATCTAGTTTTTCTTCCTCTGCTCAGGAGCCTCTGCTGAGGGTTGCTACCAGCCGGCCATCTTCCCAGAATTCTCCTACTAATGTTTTAAATACAGAAAAGAACTTGATCCCTGGGAGAATCTATGATAAATATTTTTATACAATAATTATGCTCCATTTTAATTTCTGAGTAAATCTAGATTTCCCCATGATAGGTCTTTTTAAAGTAGGAGATACAGACCTCTATCCTTTGGGCTAAATTTGGACTTTGGATATGTTTTGTTTAGTCAGCAGTGTTTAAATACACACTTGAGGTGCATCTTTGAAGGGTCAGGAGAAAACTACTAAATGCAGAACAAAAATGTTTTCACACAGTAAATGAGAAAATCTCATGAATGTTATATCGAACAGGCGGATGAAAATATCTCAGATTGTATGTGAAGCCCACACACTGTACCCCATGATTGAACTAATGTACACAGCTATGATTCAATTAAAAAAAACATTTTAAATATAAAAAAAAAATTTTTTTAATTAAAAAAAAATTTCTCATTGAAGATGACAATACTGCTCACACTTCTGTAAGCTGATAATGTGTAGGAAGTATAGGGTGCAGTGGGGGGAACTTACTGCCTGTTTGCATCCAGTTTACCAGGTAGCTTTTTTCAGTTAGAAAGGCAGCACATTAGAAATTGCACCTCATACCATGGCAAAGAAATTAATAGTCAACATAGGAAAGACCTTGATAATGCTCGGATCCTTCCCCACTGGTATTGTTCCTGCACCATGGAACAAAGCCCCCTTCAGGCTGCAGAAAGCACCCATACCACTCAAGGCAAAAAGTCAACCTACCTCACTTGAATTGCAAAAGAAAATAAGGAACAATGAAACAAATCCCTTTGGTGGGAGCCTCCAGTAGTAAGTCTCTATTATAAAGCACAGTGCAGATGCTTGATGAGACCCTGTAAAACTCAGGTGAGTAGGTGACTCATTTTGCACACTTGAATGTCATTTACAGATACCATGTTTTCTACTTTTGAGACCTCCACCCCCAAGGGCTTTATCTTGGCTGTTCACATGCAAAGTCCCTCTTCATTTACAAAAAATTCTGTAAGGACAAATGGAAAGGACTGTCATTCCTCTGATTGCTTGGTCTGGTCCAGGGGAATGTCTTTTGAAAATCACGCAGTGTTTCTGAAAATGAAATCACACTGGTAAACATCTGCATTCCAAATGGTTCCCCAAATAGTGAAAACACAATTGCTTTTGCCTTAAAGTAGACTCTGACTAAAGTCTGTGCTCTTATGTTCTAGGGCCCTGTCAACAGCCACTGGGTTTGGCCCATGATGGATTTGGCATTCGGTCCACCGTTTCTTTTTGTGACATTGCTGATCTCTGCTGTATCTTTCTACTAGAACAGAAAAGATCTGGCCCTTTTTCAAAAGTAATCTAAAACAATCACTTCTAGTTCCTAATAACTTTGGCAATTGCCATGTACATTTACTTTCTTGTTAAAACCAAGCTCCTTAATTGTACATGAAGAAAACTATACACGAGCAGCATTCACAATAAACTAGCTTTGTGTCTGAACAAAGGATAAATTCATAATGTTTAGTTTTGCATTTCAGCTCTCTGAAAGTCTGCTCCGTGAGTCCAGAGTGTTTGGATCTCTTTTATTCCTCATAATATTACACATACAGGCAATTAACTTATTCTAAGGGTAAGAGATACTAGACCAATCATTTAGGGCTTCACAGTGACAATTTTTAAAAGAATGAAAGGGTTCAAAACAATGGAACCGAATTGTGTATGTGTGCATGTGTTAGGGTAGCAGGCAAGAGAAAGGGTATCTGATCCCAAAATGGTGGGAACTACCTAAAGATGAAACATGGCCACGTGCCCTACAGGTTGGCTGTACCCCTAAAATACCCAAATATTTAACAGTTTTCAGAGCAACAAACTCGAGGACCTTCACTAGATCAGTATTTGAAATAGGAATTATTCTCACATAATTTCTTCCTTTTGAGTCTGCCAATCTTAAGATTCCCTTGAAATCACATGCAAAGTCAGGAGAGAGGATAGTTTTTGTTATCAAAATGCTGAAGTATTTGGTTTTTATAAATATAATATTCATATTTTTTCTAGATACAAACCTATGTCTTCTGAGGTCTGACCTTCGTTTAGTGATATGTAAGTTTGGAGGTCTGAGGGGACACTCCTGTGCATTTTGCTAATTCCTTCACATCACTTGACTGCTATTCTTGCCTGCTAGTGCTTATTTACTAGAGAAAAGTGACACATGACATAATTTTCTCAGGGTCTCCACTAGCTTGACAATAACACTTTTTGACATTTTCACCTCTCGAAGATTGCAAAAACTACTGAAATTTCTAAAATGTATTTGTCCAAAAAGCCAATAACTAAATATAAGAAGAAATTTGGGATGAATAATTTTATTCCTTCATTCAACAAATGTTAAATCCCTACTAAAATCGAGTTCTTTGCCTGATGTTCACATAATACCATTATATCAGATCAACATCGTCCTTGCCCTCATGTTGATTTCAAACTAATGGGGGATATCTTGAATAAACAACCGCAGAGATAATAATGACAACTTTGACAGACCACTAAGGGAAGTTTAGAGGCTATGCGAATGTGCAAGAGAGGCTGTAGGGCCAGCTTCTTTGAGAAAGTAACATTTCAACTGAGAAAGCTGATGTATACATGTATTAAAGTAAAATCTGTTCCACCCAAGATAAACTTGGCAAATGAGACTATGTTAAATTAATTTACAACCTGAAATGTATACATTTCCAGAGGAAAAATGTATTCCAAAATGCAAATAGCTAAAATTGAAGCTCCCAAATGTAGATTTTCTTATTCTTTAAAAGTGATGTCAGCTAGAATAAAGTTGAATCATTATATTTCAAACAAAGTTCTTTACTATAAAAAAGAAGGAATAAAGAAAGAGAAAAAAGAAAAAACAAAGGAAGGAAAAGAGGGAGGAAAAAGTGGACAACCATTTTAATATGGGTTCAAAAATAATACAGAGTTTATACCATTGCTGGCACAGGTAGCAAGGTAACAGAGTAATCTTAAAAAGAAAACAGAATTCTGATTTTGACAACAAGGACATACCCCAGTGGGAAATACTGCTAGTTCTCTAAGCATGTCTTTAGTTTGACTACTGGGTAATTAATTCAACATTTCCCAAAATAATGATTGGGAGATGTTAAAAAAAAAAAAAAGGAGGTAAAGTATCTTGTTAAATGCTACCACAACTGAAGGATGGCTTTCACAGCCTCTTGATGAAGAACTATTTGACTTTTCTGGCTTCATTTTTCTCTGTCTCCCACCCTTCTGTTATAAGTCCAATATCTTTTGTATTTGATTCAGTTCTATTCCTCCACCATTTTTAACTCAACTGTCTCAATATTATGCCACAAAAGTGGCAGAGAGTGACTGCTGTTTCATAAGGTTTGCTCTTTTACTTCTACTCACAGTTTGGCCTCACTTAGAGATTCCCTTTACTGAGACCACTGTGCCCCATGCTGGTCATGTGGATCAACTTCCTTTCCTGGCTTCCCATTTGTGACCCATTTTATGAGCTAAAGCTCACAAACTTCCTTCCTGTGGTCCTTCATGTCTAGTGTGAAGGCACGAGTCAGCAATCCCCACAGATGGTCAGGGTGGCTCTCCAGAAGTCCAAGGAAACAGCTAGACTTCCTGTGCAGTTCTGGGTTGAAGAGATTCAGAACAAAGCTGACTGAGGCAAAAACAAAGGAGGAAAAGGCAAGCTTGATGAATGTGCTGAGTGAAGGTGTAACTGCATATCTATCTACAAACTGAACATTTTTTTCTCTGATCTTCATTAACATCGCTCAATTTCCAACCTCAGTTCAAAAGAAGCATCTCTCTTTCCTCCCCACTTTCTCGCTCACCCATCATACATGCCTCATAATTATGCACATATGAAATTGTGGAATCAGTTTGTTAAATTTTTTCTATAATTAATGATTGAGTCTGAGATTGTTTATCAGGATCATTTTCTTTTACTTTCATTGTTGTGATATGTGCACACTCTGTGTGAACAAGGGCAAGTTTATTCAACTCTGCAAGCTTTAGTTTTTGTGTATAAAATTGGGCTACTAGTAGTATCTACCCTATAGATATGTTATGAGCTAATAAAGTGAGATACCTAGACTACTTCTTAACATAGATAATGAAAAGGATCCAAACCCAAGAGGTGTTAGCCCAGGGCACAGCTTATGCCTTTAGCTTGCAATAATGAACACTCAATAAAAGTTGGCTCTCATTACTACTATTATTGTAATTATCCCATTCACTATAGAAGAATTTGAAAATTCAGATGAGCAAAGAGAAAAATTATTCATGGTCCCCTTCTTAGAGATAATAATTTTTAATACTTTGGCACTATCTTTCCAAACTTTAGTATATATATAAAAAATGTATATATACAAAAAATATCTTATCATGTTTACTGATACAAATTTGATTTCATATTTGATATATTATGATTTGTTACATCAATATCCTTCTCAGTAGAATTTATAGACTAAGAAGAAAATTTGGTCTATGTCAGTATATAATTTGGTACCTCTGACCAGGTCTCCAATCTCTGCTGGTGGTTTTAAATGCCCATGATCCTTGTATCTTTTTAGCTTTGCTTATAGTTGCTGAGGCTAAGGAGCAAGTTCCCCAGTTCACCGACTAAGAAGAATTTATTGGCAGAATCCTCCACATACATAAGATCCCAGAAACACAGGACAGATTTTCTCTTCAAAATGCAACTATTAAAGAAGAAAAGACTTTTATAAAATACTATTGTAGTTAATTGAGTCCTATTTCTTTATTTTTGTTGTTCTATTTGTCTTTGACATGTTAGTTATAAATCCTGGCCCAGGCTAGGATAGTTTTTCATACATTTTCTTCTAGAATTTTTGTGGCTTCATGCCTTGTAGTTAAGTCTTTTCTCCTTCTTGAATTAAGTTTTGTACATGGACAGGGACTTGGGGTCCTTTTAATTCTTTGGAACGTGGCTGTTTAGTTTGACCAGCACCATTTATTGAATACGGCTTTATTTCCACAGTGCATGTTGTTATCTGTTTTGTCAAAAACCATTTGGTTATAGGCAGATGGTTTGATTTCTGGGTTCTCTCTTCTATTCTGCTGGTCTACATCTCTACATTTTACCAGGACTATGTTTCTGCACAACAAGGGAAATAATTGAGAGAGTGAACAGACAACCCACGAATGGGAGAAAATATTCCCAAAATATACATCGGAGAAAGACTGTATCCAGAATCGACAAAGAACTCAATCAACAATAAAAAGAGAACACTCCTCTCAAAAAGCTGGCAAAAGATGTAAACAGATGTTTTCAAAAGAAGATAGAGAAATGGCCTACAAACATATGAAAAATTGTTCACATTGCTAATAATCAGGGAAATGCAAATTAAAACCACAACAAGGTATCGCCTTACCATTATTAGAATAGCCATTTGTAAAAGGTCAAAAAACAAGAGATGCTGCTGTGGATGCAGAGAGAAAGGAATACACTTTCAGTGGGAGTGAAGATTAGTGCAACCTCTGTGGAAAACAGAAAACAGATTGCTCAAAGAAATAAATGTAGACCTGCCATTCAACCCAGCAATCCCACTGCTAGGTAAAAACCCAAAGACAATGAGGTAATTTTATCAAAAAGATGCTGGCATTTGTTTATTATTTTTTATTTTTATTTTTATTTTTTTGAGACAGAGCCTCAAGCTGTCACCCTGGGTAGAGTACCGTGGCATCACAGCTCACAGCAACCTCCAATTCCTGGGCTCAAGCGAGTCTCCCGCCTCTGCCTCCCAAGTAGCTGGGACTACAGGTGCCTGCCACAACTCCCGACCATTTTTTGGTTGCAGCCATCATTGTTGTTTGGCGGGTCCAGGCTGGATTCGAACCCGCCAGCTCAGGTGTACGTGGCTGGCGCCTTAGCCCATTGAGCCACAGGCGCCAAGCCAAGATGCTGGCATTTGAATGTTTATTATAGCACAACTCATAATCGCAAAGATGTGGAATCAACCTAGGTGCTCATCAATTAATGAGTAGATAAAGTGATATAACTATATCTATATAATTATATGTACACATACACACACACACACACATATATATATACCATGAAGTATTACTCGAACATAAAAAGAACTGAAATAATGTCATTCCAGCAACTTGAATGGAACTGGAGACTGTTATCCTAAGTGAAGTATCTCAGGAATGAAGACATAAACACCACATGTACTCTTTAATAAATGGAAGCTAACTGTTGGGCACAAATGGGTATAAAGAAACATAAAGGATATTGGAATTTAAGAAGGTCGATTGGTCGGGGGGGGTAGTGAGGGTTAAAACTTACTGAATATTCTATTCTGGTGATGGGCACATTAAAAGCATCAACTTAAGCATTACACAAGGTATCCATGTGAGATTTGCATTCCCTTAACATTTTGAAACATAAAAAAATAAAATATCACTATAGCACAATGACCTTGGGTTTTACTAAGAGCTAGCAACTCGGCTAGTATCTGATACAAAACCAATGAGGAAGCTCCTCATGAATGGAAACAGATAGACCAAGCAGAAAGGTAAGTAACCTTTATCATGACTTAGAAATATAATAAAATAAGGTCCAGAGGATATGATAACTCACTGGAAACACAGGTGTACTGAGGTATCACAAGGCCCCACATGCATAATTCATTCATTACAAATCATTGTTTGAAAACACAATTTGATCCAGGTCAAAGCCATCACCCACATGAATCTTGTATCTCCACATTGGTACCGTTGTCTGCAAGGGTTTTTCCATCTAACCTGCCTTTCTCTTTCTAACATGTACTTTGAATAAAACATACTTCCCATGAGAATTAAGTAAGAGAACACATACAGGGTGATCCTTAACATATAGTAGTAAGTAGTTAGTGTTTTACTACTTATAAATTAATGTGGATTTTCTCACTAGGATCATTCATGGAAAACACCTGTTTTATAATAAATTATATTATGGCGATGTCTTACAAAGGTTATAATGGTTTATTTCCATTTATGTTAAATATCAAAGAATTTCAATGATATCTTGAATACATGCAGGGGCTCCCACATACTATAAAAGGTTGTAACATTCCTTTGCTTCTCTCTATCACAGCACTGTTTCAGCTATAACTTTATTCCACAGTCTTCTCTTTATACTTCAATCAAGCTGATGGAGAGAGGGTTATGAGCTGATTAACACAATAATAAAACTTGCGGTAACTCTGTTAAAGCAAAAGTAATAGGATGAAAGGAATCTATACCAATGGAGCATCAATGCGGCAGCCACTATTTCAGTGATTTTCAACAATGGTGTGCCATGAGAGGATCTCAGGTGTGCTATGAAAGATTTTAAGGTTGTCAATTAAGTTATTTTCTGAAGAAGTCAAAGCAAAATAACATACTATGTTTTACTCTTTTTTTTATCATCATAATTTAAGTGTGCGGTGAACAGGCTCAAGTACGTGGTAAGATAAAAAAGTTTGAAAAGCGACTGCACTATTATAGCCATTATTTCATCCAATCCTCAACATATAACTTTTTGAAGTTGACCTTGTTCATAATTTTCATTTTCTAGTTAAAAATGAGATCTAGAAAGGTTTATTACTTGCAATTTTTAACCTACAGTTGATGTAGTAGATAGTCAATAAATGCTTGTTGATATTTGTTCTTCTATTTGTATTTTTATTTTTAAGAAAATTCTACAACAGAGATTTTTAAAAGATAATCTCTCCTGCTTTTGGTTTCCCGCACATGATTTATATATGATATCTCTCCAACCTCCGTTGCAATGATCCACCTTTTTTTCCAATTTAAGAATGTCTGGACTCAGACATTGATGTCCTTTGCTCAAGCTCTGTTAAGACAACCCCTTGGAAAGCAGAGCTTAACTCTGGACACTAGAGTACAGCTTCTTCCCAGGGAAGGTTTCCTCTTTAAAACAATCTTTTTTAGAGGACAATCATATAGAATTATTGGTGCATGTACTTCTTAGACTTGAAGACTACAAGCTAAATTTTATTAACATGTGAGTGGCTTTGCTTTTTGATTTCCAGAAAATAAAGTACAAAAAATTAATTATGGTGAATTACTAAATCTCCTGGCAATACACTCATTTAAGAGCCACATTGGTTACTTAGAAATTATGTTTGTGAGTACACCAGGACTAGTATGTTTATTGAACTGTTTGAATCCAATTACTAAAAACCCTCCCTCCTTCCAGAAAATAATCACAGCCAGAAATATGATCACAGGGAAAAGGTAGAGAAAACAAGGATCTTTCTTTCAGGAGAGTCTTTGATTTGTTGCTTGGTAGTATCTAAAATTGCTTAGAACACAAAATCCCACCAGTTGCCTTAGTCTCCCAGTTCCATTGTCCACACTGTCCCAGGAGAGAACAATCTTCCACTGGATGGAAACATAAAGCCTAGGTCTACCTTTTTTAAAAAATTAAATTTAAAGCTCCTCTAGAGAAATAAGTGATTAAATGATTACTAGATAAATGTTAGTGGCTTTGCAACATTTGTTCTTGTGTTAATTATGACTAAGACAGACATTTAAGAGGTAGGAGGAGAGAAAAAAGGAAAGAAATATTTACCTTGAGCTTACTATGAGTCAGGCCATATACCAAGAAACCTGCACATATATCTCCATAAAAGCAGTTATCATGATTAATTTTACAGATCAGTTTTACCAACAAGGACACAGGCTCAGGTAAGTTAAGTAGTATCTCAAGAACAGTAAATAGGAGAGCCAGAGCTAGAACCATTCTCTCCTGATTCTAATGTGTATTACTCTTCTTTCACCCAGGGAAACACAATCACTGATACCAGGCCATAAGGTAACTTCAAGGCAATTGGCATATATTAGGATGCAAGTGTGAGACTGATAGATATGGAAATAAAACCAAAGGTGTGGAGCTGGTGGTAAAGGAGCCACTCTTGGAAATAAGTGGAAAGCACTATACCTGTTTGAAGGAGATGGGACATGGGAAATGGTTGAGAATATGAACAGTGGGATCAGCATGGTAGAAGGAAAGCTTGTTCAAGGAACAATGCATCCTATCCAGACGAATGAAAAACAGAAGAGTCACTCAAAAACAGAAGAGTCACTCAAACATTTTTGAGCAGACTAGGAATAAAGGAAATCCAGCAACTGCTAAGCCAGGTCCCCAACAAGAAACATACAGCTCACAGCTCAATTTACAATCACCAAAATGTGGAAACAGCCTAAATGCCCACCAACCCAGGAATGGATTAACAAGCTGTGGTATATGTATACCATGGAATACTATTTAGCCATCAAAAAGATGGAGATTTTACATCCTTTGTATTAACCTGGATGGAAGTGGACCACATTATTCTTAGTAAAGAATCACAAGAATGGAGAAGCATAAATCCTATGTATTCAATTTTGATATTAGGACAATTAATGACCTAGTACAGGGTGGGAGATGGGGGAAGGAGAGAACACGGGGGTGGGGTGGGGAAATGGAAGAGCAGAGAGAGGGAAGGAGGGAGGGGGTGGGAGAAAGGAAGAGCAGAAAGAAGGAAGGAGGGACAGGATGGGGTCTCCATGTGTGACACACATTTTGGGGTCAAGACACAATTATAAGAGGGACTTTACCTAACAAAAGCAATCAGTGTAACCTTGCACCTTGTAGCCTCAATGAATATTCAACAATAAAAAAAAAAAAAGAAAGAAACATACAGGTGGTATGGAGGGTACATGGGAGAGCTCAGGTTTGGGGGGGGGTCCCTATTCTAGTGTACAGTAGTTGTAAGATCATTACTTACTTAACTTCTCTGATTTTTGCTTTTCTCATTATAAAGGGGATATTATAATAACATTCTTGAAGAGCTATTAGCTCTTGATATGTCTATTAACACCTGGTTGTATCACAGGCACCTAATACAGAATGAGGACAGTGGTTGTAGTGGTAGTTGTGGTTGTGGTTATAAATGACTATAACCCTAATAAAAGAGAAAAATGGTGGAAAGAAGCAAGGTAATAGACTGAAATAAATAAGCATGCCTCTTTTTTTGTTGGTGTTAAGTTCCTATAAACCAGTTCTTACAAGTCTACTGGGCCTTAAACTTGTCTGCACATGAGAATCTGTTAGAAAACTCGTAAAAATATATCAACTGCTTTTTCTCCATTCCATCCCCAGAGATTATAATTTAAATTATTCCTGGGGAATTCCAAGGCATCTGTAGTTTTTAAAACACCCCAATATGTCCAACACACAAGGGCTGAGGATCCTTGCTTACTAAGACGATGCAGCCCTAAAGGTGGCTTTAAACAAGCTTCTCAACCCTGGATGCCTCTGCCTGCTGGAGGTAAGGGATGAAATACAAAGCTATTTCTGTGTTGCCTTGTGTTATGCCTTTGGGCATTAGTAATGAAGTTTCAATCAGGCAGAATCAGTCACATAGCTGCAGAATTTCTGTGTCCCTTTTGAATAATGACTAGTGACCTAACCTATGTTTAGATCCATTATAACAAAGCATAACTTCAAATTAGCAGTTTTACAAATGACACGCTATGATTCTGAAAGGAAGAAACATTTAGTGGAGGAGATATGATATTTAGAGTCAGACCAGGATTTACACTCATTAGGTCAGTTACCTACTTCATATCCATTCTACCAAATCCTATCATATTTGGATGTCCTAGATTGGACTTTCCCATTAGAAGTCTGGGACCAAAAGCCTGGTACATTCATGATGGGCTGGCTGGCTGTTCAGTTATTTGGAGTGCTCCAAGGAGACCGTTAGTCCTCTGGAGCCAACACGTCTAGGAGCTCTGGGTATTACTGAAAATCAGACTCTACATCGCAATTTTGGAGAAATGTGGATTCTATCCATTTGTTTCTCCAACTTGCCAGCACTAGAATAGGATGTCCATTTACATTTTTAGAATTAAAGAATAAAATAGTAGAGCAGGAGTGTGCTCTGGGGCCCCTATTGGAAGGAGATACGGTGAAAAGCTGGTGGGCTTATTTTTGAAAACATGAGTATTTATTCCTATTCTTTTATAGAATATGGGAATTAGTTGTTTTTTATTAAGCAATTTGTGAATTGAATTTGGGGTGAGGGGAATAGAGGAAATACCAAACTAACTGTCTTATGAGTATCTGTTGAAATTGCCAACAGCATCGTAATAATTTAGTCCAAAGTGAAAGCTTTGCTTTACTGTCTTGGGGTAAATAATATATGTACTACTTAGGTTTGTTATAAAGACTAAACATAAAAATGTATATAAAGCACTTAGCACAGAACATTATCCATAACCATAGCTATTATCATTAATTTACAATTGTTTTTTAAGCAAATTCTGATTGACTTTTCAAAATTAACTCATATACAGGCAACAAGCTCCAGGAAAAGAAGGAATTTGGGGGCACCAACACTAAACATATTGATATAAAATAGTCAAATAGTACTGGGAAGTATCACTGACAATACCAACATGGTACTAAAAGCCGTGCAGAAAGTTTAATCTGGGTCATCCCGTGCATTTGGAATTTGTGCTCATTCAGGCACAATCGATCACTTCCTGCTAACACATGCCATAAACCAGGCTCCAGGAATGCCCTACTCCATAGGACCTTTCAATCTAGTGAAGAAGGCTGACTTTCTGAAGAATAGTGACACTATAGTGCAACAAAACAATACTGATGGTTAGTGAAAAGTAATGTGGGAACATGGGTGCAGCTAACTGGAGAAGAGATTGCTGTGTAAAGATAGTAACCCATTTGAGATTTGAAAGATTAATACAAGTTCAACAAGAAGAGAAGAGAGGTGGTCTGGAGAAAAAGATGAATCCATGCTTATCACACCTAATTCTTGTTCAGAGTCAGTGAGTTAAGGTTTAAAGCTTGTTTATAAGTATAATTACATATTACAAAGTTACATTTATTAAAAATGGCATACCATATCCCCAACATGAAGAATAAGCCCAGGATTGTGCTCCATGATCTTTTTTCATCAAGTCCAGGTCACTGGCATTTTCCTGTCATGCACTAGTTGAACGTATTTGTTAAGTAATTGCTAAGTGTCAGGAAATGTACTAGGAACTCATGATGCACCCAAAACAAACAGGAGCATATCTACCCTGTCTTTGTGGAGCTTGAAATCCAGTGGAACCATCAGATGTTTAATGAACACTGAGTGTTTGGAGAGAAAGTCCGGGCTATTGGAAGTGTTAAACAGGTGATGACAGGCGGGAAATGCTTTTATATCTAAATTCTTTTTGCCTTAAAGGAATGGGAATTAACTATTTTTTATTTAAATCTTAAGATGATTGGTATAGGTTATAAGAACACTTTGGAGAGTATAAGATCTATAGAAACATAAAATGAAGGTATTATTGGTATCACTCTTCTTATTTAAAATAGCTTCATCAACCATCAGTAATACACTGTCTCGAATTACCGTTCCATCTATATAAAATATTCAGTACCAATTATTTGCATTGTTTGTGAGAAATCAGTAAAATGATTATCCTTCATGTTATCTAGTTATCTCCTTTTAGAAAGGAAAGAAAAACAAAGATCCTACCTGTTAAATGATGGGCCCACATTAATGCAGAGGGAAGACACAATTGAAAGATCTCTATCTACTATATATTTTAATGAATATAGCTTATTAGATTTTATTTTTCATTTAAGTTAGAGAATGAAGAATTAAAAACCAACAATGCCACCCTGGGAAACAAGTACAGACAGAGACTCTAGTCTGAAGCCTCTTTGAAAAGAGAGGCAGCGGAGCAAAGGATCTGAGGCAGCAGGTGCTGGAGCCAGGCCGAGTGTGCAGAGCGCCTCCACCGCTCAGTAACTACAGGGCCTTGTGCTTACACCGTCTGTTCTCATCTTTGCCGACCCTGAAAATTGAGGTGATAATAACAACTGCTTTAAGGGTGTTTGGAAGATTCAATGAGTTCATGCAGTGAAAGCTTTTAGAGTAGTGCCTGACAGGCACTAAGTGCTTACTATACATCATCGATTATCACTGTTACCTCTCGTGACTACGCTTAACCCTATGCCCTTTCTAATGGAAGAAAACTGGAGAAAGTAAAACTGACTCAGAGCTCTCTTACATTTCTTTCTTACTAGAGATGGCAGAATGCTAAGTGGAGTGCAAGTAGACATTGACAAATGTGTCTCTTCTACATATTACAGGGGACAGGTTTATCAATTTCAAACTCTCTTCCATCTGAAAGAGACTTCCTTCTAATTTAATCACAACAACTTATCTGCCCAAAAAGTCCACTCCAACCATCCCCCAATGACTCCTTGGTAGTTGAGGCAGTTTATCTGAAAAAAAAATAGAGGTACCCCCCATTAGCATTCACGTTAGTAAAGTTGAAATCATGTGATGGCTGAATCCTCATCAGAAAGGCAATTGCAAATTTTTGCTGCATTTTGCACTTCCCTTCATTATTTCTTCTAGTGTGCGGAAGGTTTGGTTGGGGGTAATTTGGATTATAGAGTGTGAAATACATGATATTCCAATCTTTAGGAATGTAATAAAAGTTAAGGTGGGAAAAAAAGACACTCAAGCCTCATTATATTACTTTCTAATCCTTTGCAATGCAATCCTCGTGCTACATGTACAATATTCGAGATTCCTAACCAGAGCTCACTTTGGCTGAGGGTCCAATTACATTAGAAAGTGCCTTGAAGAAAGTGCTGCAAATGCAAACTTATGAAATTAAAAGAAAGGAAAGAGAAGGAGAAAAAATGTCAGCCAGCTCATTTGTTTTCTCATAGATCATCTTTCCAAAGTGGACCAGCATGAATAATGTTTATGCTGACCTTAGAAAATTACTGCAGCAATTTTTATGTGAAACACAGATTTGGAAATTTTTGAAAGCAGTTTACTTAGAGAATGTAAAAATAACATTAATGAGCAAAATAAACATTATGTATAAGAGTAAATACTAAGCCTTCTACAAAGAACATTTAAACTTGAGTTTTAATGTTTTAAGGTGTGATATTTAAGCTTTTTAGGATATTGTAAGCTCCAAACTATCAATAATTATCCATTCTCTTAGATTTTTAATAGGGCTCAGAATTATAATAAAAACCATCTTAATTAAAAAAGTTAAACTGATGGTTACAGTATAATATTCCAAGGGAGTCATGTGAAGATTCTAATCTCCTAGGATAAGAATTACAAGTTGAAGATAAAGATGTTGTTACAATCTATTTATTTAATTTAATTTTTTATTTTTACCTAAGGTTTATAATCCTTCTCTGGTACTTTGTAATAAACATTTCCCCCATAGAGCTAATAGAGCTGGATTGCCTGTGAGGCTTCACAATATAGAGTAAGGGTTGGGAAACCACAATTTGTAGGCCAATTTTGCTCACTTCTTGTTTTTATAAAGATTTATTGGAATATAGCTATGACATTTATTTATTATCAATAATTGATTTTGTGTTACAACAGCAGAGTTGAGTAGTTGCATCTGAGAATATCTGATCTACAGAGCCAAAAATATTTACTTATATGACCCTTCATAGAAAAAGTTTGCTAACCTTTGGTACAGAGGAAAAGACAATGGGTTAATTAGTAAAGAAAATGGTATTTCTGAAGGTGTTATCTCATCCATTTATCAAAGCAGTCATTGGAAATGTATTGTATTGTATTCTCATTTTATACAGAAAACTTAACATGTTTTTATATATTATTTCTCAGTCTAGGATATTCTTACTGAAACTAATTGCAGGGTGAGTTCCAACACTCTTGCCTTCAAAGCTCTTAATTAACTTATACCCTGCGAAGCCTTGTAGACACTCTCAAATGGTCCTGACCACTCCTTTCTATACCCCACACACATTTATTCCTGTATTAATGAGTATTCCCTTTTTTATGTTTGCATGTACATATATGTCTGCCCTTTGCCCCAGCCTGTAAATGCCTCCAAGTGACTCACGGTGTCTTACACATCTTTGTAGCTCATGTCTTACATACTGTCTGGTATATAGTACAAGCTCAGCACATGTTTTAGAAATTAGCTTAAAAAATACATGAGAAGCAGAAGTCTTAAGAAATTAACATGCTGAAGGTCACTCAGCCAGCATGTGGTAAACCTGGGATTTGAACCCAGGTGTGAAACAAATCAAGTGTTCTGTATGCATATTTGACTGACTCTTATCTGGAGACAGCAATTTTCATTTTAGTTTTGCTATTAAAAATATGAAGTTCAGTGTCTTTATCTGCAAAATTGGGATGTGAAATATCTTTCAAGACCTCTTCCTTAACATTCCATGTGTTGAGGACAGTCATTTCACTAAATAAAACAAATAATATGAAAAATAAACAACTATTTTAAATGGCTATCCTGGGCTTCATCTCAGGGCAAAAACAAAAACGAAAACAAAAACAAAACACTTAAAAGTCATCTAATAAAAGAACCTTCTCAACGTAGGGCCCAGTCACCTCCCTGGTAGATGGCTTAATCAGTTCTAAGAGATATGGAAAGTCTCACCCCGCTGTCACAGGAAAAGGCTTGACAGTCATTGGTTAGGCTGCTGCTGAAGAAATAAATGCACTAGGATGGAGAGGAGGCTAGATTGGATGACCTCTTAGATGTGTCCCACTCTTGAGAATATTAAGATGTGTAATACATTTACACTAAAATTTCAATCATGCCCACAAGTAAGCCATCTACTACTTGGAATTGTCAAGTGGATATACCATCACCAAACAATTTTACTTATATTTTATATTAAGACAATCATTTCCTCCCACTTAATTCTGTACTGAAGCTTGGTTTACCCTCAAGGAACAAGAAATTGAAGTATGTGGAGGTATCTTAAGTTGCTAATCCAACATCTACCCTAAACTTTCTTCTTTACCTATTCTCAACTATAGATTCTGGAAAAGCTAAATATTTGTATTTCTAGTCTTTCCTGCAGCAATACGTGGCCACATAATTGAATTCTGGCGAAAGAAATTCCATAACTGAATTACAACCAAAGCAGAAGTCTATGGGTGGGGAAGCAAGATCTGAAAAAGCTTCTGTGGCCATGAAGAACAGGACAGACATTACTGCTGCACTGAAATAGTGCATGACATCCAAAGATAAAGAGGATATTTTGTGACAACGACAAGGCTAAGAGGTTATGGAGATACCGGCCCGGATATTATAGCAGTTTACCTACAAAGTTCTTGATATGTGAGAAAAATAACCTCAGTTTGTTACTATTAGATACACTGCTTATTGCAGCCTAGATCATTACTACTACCACAAATTGCACAGGATTTATGAGTGTGTAGAGATAGAAACATCTGAGTGTCAATCCGCTTTCTAACATTGCATGACCTTGGGCAATTATTTTTCTCTAAGATCCTCATCCAAAACTTAAAAATAACAATAATTCATAGGCTTGTTATGAGGATCCAAACAGATAACAGGTGAAAGCATTTTGGAAAATACGTGATACATAGTAAATCCTCAACAAATATCAGTTGTTGTCACTCTTGTCATGATGTGTATTATTTGTGCCATGTGCCTAGCCCTGTACATAATAATTTATTGTGTTTTCTTTTTGAATACTCTTTAAGAATAGGAATAATTACATCCACTTATCGAAGGAGAAAGAGTTTGAGTAATTTTCAAAGGTCAGGCAGTTAGGAAAGGTACAATTCAAATTTTATTCTACATCTTACTCTAAATTCTATACTTTCTCCTCATCTGTGTTTCCTCTGTCCAAGAGAAAAGATATTCTATGGAATATTCATAGGTATGCTGGGGATGGTGACACATAAGGAACTCTGGGATAACTAACTTAGATTTGTTTGTTACAGAATTTCTCAGAATCCCTAATATGCTCATTAGCATAGTAAAGCTAAGAGGGAGGATCCAAATAACAATTGTTACCCATTTTTATGTCACATGTGGGGCTATAGGTTGAATTGTGTCCCCCAACAAATACCTGTGAATGTGACGTTATTTGGAAATAATATTAATGATAATAGGGTCTTCGTAAATGTAACCAATTTAATAAGATTAATGTAATGTAACATGACTAGTACCCTAATGTAATGTGACTAGTATCCTTAACATAAGAGAAAATTTGCATATCCACATGGAGATACCACTTTTGAGGATATAGGCAGAGATGAGGATGATGTATATGTAAATCAGAGAAGGCCAAAAATTATCAGCAACCATAGGAAGCTAGGAGGGTGCATGGAAAAGACCCTCCTCCCTCATAGCCCTTAGAAGGAACCAACCTTGCCAATGTTTTACTCCTGGACTTCTAGTCCCTAAAACTGTGGGAAAATAAATTTTCATTGCTTAAGTCACCAGTTTATGATACTTTGTTATGGTAGCCTAATAAATTAATACATGTAGAAAAACAGTTTTTGGAAAAAGTTTCTCAATGATATGTGTATTACCTCCCAGTTTTGACTGGTTGACCAACTCAAGTTCCTTTAACCATTCCCCACGTGGTGTGCACTACATGCATGACTCACTATGGACCCCAGATTACTAACATAAGAAGAATCTTCACCTTGTTAATAAAACCATAATTAGGGTTGTTAGGGGAAAGAATATTGATGGATCAGGAAATAGTTTCCAAGGGTGTGATGTATAAAGCAGAATAATGTTGAGCCCCTTGTTTTTGACTTGAACTGTAACGAACAGATAAAATTCTATAAACGTTAAGGTCCAGGATATTACTTCCCACAAAGTTTTCTTTTGTTATGAAATTGGAAAAAGTCACCCTTTCATAATTTATTTCCATCCTTTGGAAAATTCTCTGGATATTCAGATTTTATTAGAAAAAGTTATTTCACTACTGAAAAGCTGTCATAGGAAACATACAAAGCTATGATATCAATATTGCGAATTACGCATCCTTAGATGGGAAACTCTTATGTAGGGCACACCTTGCCCAAGCAGGTATCTCTAACATGGCCCACATTCTACTGACTATAAATATAGGCTTCTCACACGGGTAGGCAATATAGTATTATCTTCATCAATTCTGAGCAGCCTTTACTAAGAGGTCTTATGAACTTTTATTAAAAAAAAGAGATTGATATCAATAAACATATGACAATGTGGTTGCTTTTCAGATAGATCCCTAGAATTTAATTAATTAGGAGCCAGTTAAAGCCATTCACAACATCTTTCCACTTATTTAGCTAGGTACAATAGTTCTAATGGGTTTATCTCAGTGGATACACGAGGAAATTGCCTTATTAAAGTAACTTTAAATTCTATGGATGTTTTATTTAAATATTTTTATTTTTGTTTTTGAACAAAAATACAGAGCTGATTTATTGACGTCCAAGAAATAATGGTTGAAGAGTCCAAATAAAATTTGCTGCTAAAAACAGATATTTAATATTTTTAAATATATATACACACATATATACATAGACACACACACACACACATGTACACACCTCCGACAACAATCTTTGAGTAGTCTTAAAGAATTATAACGTCTGTTTTTGAACAGGTTTGTTTGTTTGTTTGTTTGTTTTTATTTTGAGATAGAATCTTACTTTGTTGCCTTTGGCAGAGTGCTGGGGCATCATAGCTCATAGCTACTACAAACTCTTGGGCTCAAGAATTGCTCTTGCCTCAGCCTCCCAAGTAGCTGGGACTACAGGCACCCGCCACAACACCTAGTTATTTTTTAGAGATGGTTTCTTGCTCTGGCTTAGGCTGGTCTCGAACCTGTGAGCTCAGGCAATCCACCTGCCTCAGCTTCCAAGAGTGTTAGGATTACAGGTGTAAGTCACCATGCCTGGCCTTTTCAATAGGTTTTTAACCTGAATAGATGGATGAGCATGCCCCAGGGGCTTCATAATTTTTTTGATATTACATGCCAAATGTTTGTATGCCTTTGCATTTTTCCAGGGGTATATTCCATAGCTTGCATTAGATAAGCAAAGGCGTTAGAATCACAAAATGTATTTAAATTTAAGCTGGATGAGGTAGCACATGCCTATAGTCCCACCTACTAAGAAGGTTGAGGTGGGAAATCACTTGAGACCAAGAGTTCAAGTTTAGCCTAGGCAATCTAAATAGAACCACTACTCTAAAAAACAAACAAACACACTGCTGTATAGTATAGAAGCTTAGGCCCTACCCACCCATATCTATGTGGGACAATGTATGTAGGAAAATATCTTGAGAACCCGCCCCTGACCACAGATATTCCTTCAGCCAACCTCGACGCAGACATGGATGCATCTGTCAATTCAGGCCCTTGTCAATTTGAGTTCCTAAATCCTCCTCCTCCTAAGAAACTAGAATGGAATGCAGCGGTACATGTAGGACACTTAGCACAGAGTTAGCACAGAGGAATTGTCCAAGAAATGTCCCCTAGTGTCATCATTCCGAATATGACTAATTCCAAGTGAAAATGGCTTTGCTCTTAATCAGACACTCAAAACAGTTGCACTGCAGGTAAAACCTCTCATTTGGTTTCATTTCCTACTTATCCACATTTGGTTGAACAATGGTATTTGTGAAATATTTACTGAATAATTGCTCTTCATCTAGTCTTTTAGACACTATAAAATCTGTCTTTGAATTAATCTAGAGATTCTAAGCCATCAGAAAGCAATATATCTGAAGAAATCAATGTTTTCCTGTTCCTATTCCCCCCTCCTTTGCAATGCAAGAAATTGCTTTCAGAGTTATGCTTTTGTATCACCCCCTACTACACATGTTAAAGGATTTTATTTTTTAAGCTCTAGAGAATTCATAATTATATTTTTATAATTATATGTTTGAGAGCACTGTATATCCTATTATAAAGAGCTGTCTTTGTGAGGACCAACAGGAAATAGTTTTTTCTGCTTTCAGTTCCAGGAAAAATCATGTTTCTTTAGGAAAAAAAATTGCTTCAAATCGTACAGGAATTATAAATAATAACCTTTACAATGGTTTCTCTTTTTCACTGGCTCCAAAAGAAACCCCCAGAGTTAGGGTTTTTCTTTACTTGTAGCAAATACAGAAAATTCCCATGACATATATCCTATATATAATGCTACTCATGGTTTCTTCTATTTTGTAACTCCTATGTCCCAGATTTCTTTTTTTTAACCTAATTTTATTCTTATGTGTACATGAGTAATTCATGGTACTCATCTACCTTAACAAGTAAATTAATCTTCCTGAATTTTACCTTAAAATATTAATGGTACATTCTTCACAGATCTTTGATATATAAATATATAAAATAACATTTGATATATTGATGCACAGTATTTTAATTGAGAGTTTGGAACACAGTGGGTATTCCATAAGTGCTTGTTCCCTTACTGTCCTTCTGAAGAACTTGTAATTTTGATAAATTAGTAGTCAGCAGAAATATTAATTTGCCAGTAATCTCAGGGAAGTGGTGATTCTCACTCTTGGCATGAGGTGAAGACTTGAAAGGACCTTGCCTCAGCAGATTTAGCTTGAAAGACTAATTCTGTAATGATGCTGGACAAATAGAATGGACGCCCTATGCTCCATATGCAAATCCATATAGTAATTAAAATAAAGTCATAGTTCTCAATCCTGACAGCTGTTGGCCAAAAACTTTCTAGGGCTGAAATACTAGGATTGCTAAATTCAAATGGAGTCTCATCAACAAATTCCTTGAGACAATGCACATCTTTTTACCTAAGCCACATAATATCTTCCCATAACCTTTACCTTTGGAAAGGTTTTTGATAATAGAATCTTTTCAAGCAAACAAGACAATGACACCTGAGAAAAGATGGATATCCTACCAACCAAAAGAAGAAACTTTCTTTTTCTACGGTATGAAGTACATGTGTTTTTCTTCTGCTTGTTTAAAAGTACCAAACTAGAAGTCCTGACCTTAATTTCAATTATAGTTTTACCACATTCTCAATCAGAGACCTTGTAAAGATAAGAGATTTTTCTTAGCTATAAATATGGGTAAGAATATACACTCCAGGTTTTTGCAAAGATTGAATGAGGTATTATATTTTGGGCCCTTGACACAGTCAAATGATTCTATGTGCAAAAGGGGAGATGACAGAAGAATAAACTGAAGGGTAAAATAAAATGAAATGATAAAGTTGTCTTTGTCAATGCAAGGATTTTCCAAGATTATAGTTCCTATATAGTTCCAGTTAGGGTGAACCATAAGAGAAATTCCTGTGGGGCATTTGAGGGTGGAAGTGAAGTAGCTGTCATTTTACAATACACATCATCACTTATCTGCTGGCTTACCTCATTGGCATATGCAGTGGATAGGCTGAAGCATTAAGATATTTTCAATGTCTTAAAATAACTTTATGGTAATAGTTTTTTAGATATTCCCTAAAATACTGGGAAGGGTAATATTTGACCTGGCAACTGTTCCCTGAAACAGATTACATACAACTTTATGAAGGAGAAAGGCAAAGAACTTGTAAAAATGACTGGAAAGTAGTAGGTGCTCAAAAATATTTTTACTTTTGTTTCACAGTTTAAAATCTCAGCTATTACTACAGAGGAAACACAGAGGAGTTTTTCTTTGTTTCTCCTCTACTCCGGATCTTATTATTTATGACACACATTCTGCTTCCTTCTCTATTCGGAATGTTTAGGTTCTTACGTTATTCTAAATTATGTTTAGTGGGCATTTAAAAGTGCTCAAATTTCTGTCCCATCTTTAAAATATTCTCTTTCTATTGCTATGTCTCTCTCCTCTTATTTACAAGCAAACTTCTCAAGAAAAGTTATCTGTGTTCTATTTTATCACTTGCTTCTCAACTTACTGCAAACTATTTTTTCCATTTGTCTTAAGGTTATCGAAGTTTTCGGTAATACCTAAATCCAATAGGCAGTTTTAGTATTTATTTAGCAATACAATTTGAAAGACTTAAGAGACACATTCCAAATATCCCCCACTGAACTCGCATTCTTCCCTCTATACTTGGTCAGTCTCCAGCGTTCTCTATCAAGGTGATCGGCCCTGCCATTTACCCAGCTGTACAAACCAGACATCTGAAGGTCATTCTTGCCTTAGCCCTCCCTTATCTCTGCACATGCATAAGTCACCAAATCTTATTTTGCCTATCTCTGAAAACTTATTTGACTTTACCTACATCTTCTCATCTCTAATGATATCACCTTAGTTCAAGTCTTAATTATGGCTTTTAACTTTTGTCTCCTTCTGTTGAGTCTTTCTTTCCTCCCAATCGTTCTCCTTGCTGTAGTCAAGATAAGGAAGGAAGGAAGGAAGGAAGGAAGGAAGGAGGAAAGAATCGGAAGGAAGGAAAGAATGGGAAGGAAGAGAGGGAAGAAGGAGGGAAGAAAGGAGAGAGGGAGCTGTTGTTGCCATTGCTTAGTCTCTACAAAATCAAAAATCAAAGGCTACTTCTATGAGTTATATTCCTTCCCCTTCAGACCGTAACACTTACTTTGTTCCAAACCAATATTCATAACAGATATAGCATTATAAAACATAAATCTGCTTAATAATTTTCAAACAGTAATCATTTCTCTTTGAATAAAATCAGAGATTCTTCATATTCTTAATATGAAACACAAAGTCAAGCTAGACATGATTTTTCATCATTTTTCTCCTGTCGTCTTGGCTTTTGCTCTCCTGTCACCCTGACTGTGCTCTGTCTCATCTCAAAATGCCTGAAGAAAAAGCTGAGTCTTCTGTTTTTCACAGCATTTTTCTAAACCTTTATTATTCAGTGGTACCTAACCAACTCCCACTAATCAGCTCTCAGATTTGATTTCTGTTACATCTTCCCCAGCCTCCCTGATTGGTCAGTAGCTGTAATAAGATCCTCTGCTACTCATTATACTTCTCACTGTGGCATTTATCACAATCATATTATGTTCAAATAAATTCTGGGGGCACAGAGGTTGTGTTCAATTTTTTCCTAGTATCTAGTATATTTTAACTTTTCAATAAATATTTGGATTAATGGAGATGACTACTTAATCGATATTCTAATTCCCCAACAAAATATTTAAATGCAAATGTTTTCTTTAATATCCGAGTAAAATGTCTGGACATCAAATATAGTCCAATGTGTAAAACGTATATCAGAGTAGAAGGTTGCAATAGTCAAATCCATCCATTAAAAGTATGTTCCAGAGTGTTTATTGCAGCCCAATTCATAATCGCTAGGTCATGGAAGAAGCCCAAGAGCCCATCAACACATGAATGGCTTAATAAAGTTTAATTTTAATACAGTTTTAGATTTAACAAAAAGAATGTGAAAGTATTATAGAGAGTTCCATACACCTTGCATTCTGCTTCTCCTATTGCTAGTAACTGAAATGTTTGAGTCCCCCCAAAATTCGCAGATTGAAACCCTAAGCCTCAATATAAGATTTGGAGATAAAGCATTTGGCAGAAAATTAGGTTCAGATGAGGTAATGAGAGACCCACGCTTCTTTTTCTTTCTACCATATGAGGCGGACATAGTGACAAGGGGCCCATGTCCAAGCAGGGAAAAGGGCCCTCACCAAGAACAGAATTGGTTGACTCCTTAATCTTGGACTTTCCAGCCAAATATGTGGACAAGTTTATCACTCTGTTTTCGGGTCAAATATGGTGGTCATTCTAACAAAGTCCTCTTCCGTAAGACATTTCATACTTAAATTTTTGCCCAATATCTCTCATATCTTTACTCTCTATGCTACAAATAACCGTAAATGGTTACTATTTGTATTTTGTTATGTACTCATAGAGGTTCCTTCAGGCCCTTTAGAGATTTTCAGCAACATTTAGTACCAGAAAGCAGCGAATATGCATAAAAAAAATGAAAAATGAAAAATGAAAAAGGCAATGAGTAAAACACACAAGTCTTTATTTCTTGGCCCTACCGAATGCATTGTATTGACCTTTGCATACATAGAAAAGACATGAGAACTGAAGGGGCCTGGGAGGGACGTTTCCCTTGGGGATACTTAGGAAAAGATGTCTTGTCTGCCTGATTTGCATTCTACCCAATATATGGGGTCGGGTATGAGATGTTCTACTTCTTATGTCATGTGGGCACTCAAATCATTTTGGATTTTGGAGCATTTTGGATTTTGAATTTTTGGATTTGGGCTCCACAACTTTTATCAGCATCTTATTGCAGTAGGTTCATTTGCTATCATTAATTACTTAATATTGTTCATACTTTATTCACATATTCTTAATCTGTACTTCAGGTCCTTTTTCTATTTCAGGATAGCATTTAGGATACCATTTTACATTTAGTCATTAAGGGAGACATTAAGCTTCTTTAAGCTGTGACAGTTTCTCTTACTTTCCTTGTTTTTGTGGCCTTGATAGTTTTGAGGAATATTTGACAACTATGTTTTAGGATGTCACTTTATTGACATTTGCCTGATATCTTCTCTTAAATAGACTGGGGTGATGGGTTTTCAGAAGAAAAGCCACAGAGGTAAAGTCCAATTTTCATCTCATGTATGAAGTGCAATTTTTGTAAGGATGACTTACCTTTGTTGAAGTTGATCTCTCGATTTTCTGGCTGGGTAGTGTTGATCAGGTTTTTCCACTGGATAGGTACTTTCTTTTATACCTTTCCATACAATACTATTTGGGAAATTTGCTATGTGCAGCAGTTATATTACACATCCTTGACGCTAAAGTAACTATATAAATTATTTCAAATCCTTCTTCATGGGAAATTTATTTCTTTTCTCTCTTCTAATTATGTATCAAAGCATTAGTTTATATCACAATGGATTTATAGGTATTCATTTTATATTTTGTATTTTAATTCAACACTACTTTATTTATTTTTTTGGTCAAACTTTTCCAGCTTTCATCACCTAGAACTTCTCCAGTTTGCTCCTGTGTGTTTTTGGCACATGTGGACCACCATTGAAGTATTGGTTTTTATTATGGAGGGACTTTTTTAAATATGTCCTTAATATATGGCCCTGGAAAATACTCCAGGATCATCATCTATATATATCGCCTACATCTGTAGCAACACCAGCTCTTTCTCCGAGGAGTCTCAACTCCTTTATTGTAGAATGGTATCAGAAAACAGGATTTGGGTCCTAAGTATTCTCTTTTCTATTATAATGCCTTCATATATATGTTAAAGAAATATGATGCATATAGATATGTATTTATGTATACATATCTGTAAATATTTTATATGTAACCATTTCTATCTATATTAAGGTCGAAAATAGTTAATACTATTGTCTCAATTCAAATCCATGACCATATGATCAGTCCTTCTGGGCTGCTTATATAGAACCTTATTCTAACAATGAGAAATCTGATTATCATCATCACTACCCCTTTACTTCATTGTTTAATTCCAGTACACATACATTTCATAATTGTTAATGCCTATTTCTATTAAAAAACCACTTAATCACCCAGAAAACAATATTTGCTGCAATATCTTTTGTCTTGCAGAATTTACACATTTCCAAACCACTTAGATCAGCAAATTTTCTCTCCATGTCTCTCAGTGAGGTTACTCCATACAATTATAGTATAATGAGACTATTTTGTCCATTTTGTATTCTATCCAAGGATTCCTAAACAGGTTTTCAAATTACCTTCCATTGTGATTTTCTCTTTATATTGTAAAATTGTATAAGTTTGGCAAATATAAAGTATCATGAACATACCAGAGTATGATAATGGTATCAATGCCTAGAAAAGTAACTATAGCGGTGCCTGGGGCTCAAAGAAATAGGGCCCCTGTCCCATATGCCAGAGGTTGTGGGTTCTAACCCAGCCCCAGCCAGAAACTGGAAAAAAAAAAAAAAAAAGAAATAAGAAAAAGAAAAGTAACTATGCTTTATCTAGCAAACACCTCTCCTTGAGACCCTGGCAACCAGTGATCTTTTTCCCATCAGTGGTTTTGCCTTTGCCAGAATGTTATATAATTGGGATAATAAGATACACAGCCTTTTTAGATGCACTTCTTTTATTAAATGGTAATGTATTTTTCAGGTGTATTTTCATGGTTTGAAGACTTATTTCTTTACATCACAAAATGATATTTTATTGTATGACAGTTTGCTTATCAATTGATCTATTACAGGATACCTTGTTTGCTTCCAGTGCTTGACAATTATGAATAAAAAGTACCATAAGTATGTATGTTGAGGCTTTTGTGTGTACATAAGTTTTCAAATCAGTTGGGCAAATACTTATGAGCATGATTTCTAGACTGTACTGTTTAGCTCTGTCAAATGTTCACTATCTCCTAACATGACTATGCCAATTTACATTCTGACCAGCAGCAAATGAGTTCCCCTTATGCCAGATTCTGTATGAAAATTAGTGTTTTCTTCTTTACATAAGTAATTAAATATCTCATAATTCTTTTAATTTGCATTTCCCTAATGTTAAATGATCACAATTGTCTTTTCATAGGCTTTTCTCCCCCTTTTTTTCCTCTTGTATATTCATTGGTAAAATACTGGTCAGATTTAGGCCCACTTTTACAATTGACATATTTTACTTATTGTTGAGTTTTAAAAGGTCTTGATATATTCTTGGATAATAGTTATTGTCAGATATGTATTTTTAAAATGTATGTTTTATCTTTAATTTCTTAAAAATGTTATTCACAGAGCAGAAGTTTTTAAGAATGATAAACTCTAAAGGTTTCAGCATTTCCTGTTATAGAGTGTGTTTTTGGTGTTTATATAAAAATGCATTACCTGGTAACCTAGATTTTATCTTATTATCTTCTAAATGTTTTATAGCTTTTCATGTTATAGTTAAGTCTATGAATTATTTAGGTAAATTGTTGAGAAGGGTGTTAAGTCTGTGTCAGGAATTATCTTTTATTTTTTAATATGGACATCCAATTGTTCTAGTACCATTTGTTGGAAAGACTATCATTTATACATTGAATTGCCTTTGTTGAAAATTACTTGCCTATATCTTTGGGTGCCTATTTCTGTGCTTTACATTCTGATACATGTGTCTGTTGTTTCACCAACCGTTCTGTCTTGGTTATTGTCACTACACAGTAATTCTTGAAATCAGGTAGCATGAGTCCTATGACTTTCTTCTTCTACAACATTGTGTTTACTATTATACACATTTTGCTTTTTTATATAGAGTCAGTGTTAAAGTATCTATAAAATGGTTTATTTGAACTTGTGGGTCTATTATGTTGAATTCATAGATGAATTTGCTAAGAACTGAAATCTTAAAATATATTGACCATCAATCCATGAACATAGAATATCTCTTTGTTGAGTTAGATCTTCTTTGATGTCATTCATCAGAGATTTGTATTATGTGTATTGCTATGGAACTTGCTATGGTATAAATGTTTGTGTCCCCTCAAATTAATAATTAACACATAATCTCCAAAGTGATAATATTAAGACATGGGGCCTAGAAGAGGCAATTAAGTCTTGAAGGAAGAGTTGTCATGTATGTGACAAGAACCCTCATAAAAGAGGCCCTTGCACCTTCCACAGTGTGAGTACACGGTGAGAAGTGAAGGTGTTACCTGTGACCCAGGAAGCAGTCTCTGACCAGACGCTGAAATTGCAGATGCTTTCATATAGTAATTCCATGATCCAGAACTCTGAAAAATAGGTTTCTGTAGTTTATAAGCCACTCAAGTTATGGTATTTTGTTATAACCAGTCCGAATAAACTAAGATGCTATTTGTAAGTATTTCGCTAGATTTATACCTAAAGATTTAATTTTTTGGTGTTATTGTATTTATTTTTCCTTTCAAATTTCATTTGTTCTTTGTATCAAGGATAGCAATTAACTTTTAAATTTCACATTAAGCCTACATACTGTGATCTTGCTTTATTCATTTATTAGTTACAGACGGTTTATTTTTTATCAGATTTTTGTGATAGTATACATAAACAATCATGTCATTTTGAACAAAGTCAGTTTTATTTTTTCCTTCACATCTACATACTTTTATGTCCTTTCCTATCTTATTGCCTTAAATAGGACTTCCAGTATTATGTCAAAAAAAAGTTATGAGGTGACATTTTAGGTACCATCAAGATCATCCTCTACGCTCAATAATGCTCCAAGAATACTCACAAGATGCAAGATTACTCAAGATTTTCACTTATTATACCAAAAGTATATGAACAAAAATCTGCAAAGGGAGAAAGTGCATGAGTGTATTACAGTTTTCCCAAAAATAAAACCAAGAGAATAGATAGATAGATAGAGGAAAATAAATAGGAGATTTACTATCAGAATTGGCTCACGTAATTGTAAAGACTGAGTAATACCTTCTGCAAGCTGGAAAATGAGAAAAATCCAATGTTGAAATTTAGGCTGATTGCAAAGGCCTGACACTAAGGGAGGGAGGCATCCTGGGATAAGTCCTGGAGAGGAGAGGGCTAAAAGGGCAGAAGAATCTGGGTTTCTCTTCGGAGGCACCTGTGGCTCAAGGAGTAGCACGCCGGCCCCATATGCCAGAGGTGGCAGGTTCAAACCCAGCCCGGCCAAAAACTACAAAAAAAAAAAAAAAGAATATGGGTTTCTCAAATCAAGAAGAGAGAGAAAGAGACAAGTTGGGGGGCTCACACCTATAATCCTACCACTCTGGGAGGTTGAGGCAGGTGGATTGCTTGAGCTCAGGAGGCTCCAGACCAGTGTGAGTAAGAGTGAGACCCTGTCTCTCCTAAAAATAGAAAAACTAGATGAGTGTGATGGTGCAGAGAGAATTTTCCCTTCCTTTGACCTTTTGAATTATATGGACGCTCAATGGATTAGATGATACCCAATCACATTGATCAGTAAATGTCCTGCAGTCTATCTACTGATTCAAATGCTAACCTCGTCTATAAACTCCTTAGTAGACACAAGAAATAATGTTTTACTAGCCATTGGGCATCCGTTAATCCAATCAGGTTGACTCATAAAATTAGCCATCACAATGGGTTATGTACCAAGGAAAGCAGGTGCAAACTTCTGAGAGCCTTTTTGGAGGAATCACATAGCACACACTATTTCCCCCAGTACCAACCTGGCAGAACGTGAGTTACATGTGTTTACCAGGAAACCCAGCAGTTTTTAATTCCCAGGTTTTTCACTGGGGTCTGACTATGTACACTTCTGCTGTCTAGCTCATGTCAAAGTTCCATTTAGCAGAAATAAAGAGATGAGATGCTCAGAATAAATTATATTTTTCACACAAACAATTTAGGTGCAGTAAACCATGTGTGTCAGTTTAAAAGTGGTGGAAAATTTCTAAAATGTAAATTCTCAGACTGTAGCTAAAGGCCAAGTTGTAAGATGGTCTATCTAAAAAACAAAGTTAGGACTGCTATGTTATTCTTCTTTTGTAATCTTGCTTTGTTCTTTTTATTGGAGAAAAAGAGTACACTTTCTCACCATTAAGTATGTAAGATTTAGGTTTTTGTTCAAGATGTTCTTTATCAATTTTTTGCCATTGTTTGGAGCCTGAAAATGTTGACGTTATATAATTATAGGTCCAGACGTCTAAAATTATGGCTTCATATTTTATCAAATATGTGAGATGTTTCTCATAAAGAGGCTTTAAAATATATATATATATCATATTCTCTTGTTGTCAGAAATAGAATTAGTTTGAATTTCTGCACTCTTGTATTCAAACTCTCATTTCAGAACTAATCTCTTAGGGCTAGTACAAAACCATGATAGCTATATTTTGAAAGAAATCCATTTTAAAAGTGTATTAAGCCTCAAAATTTTTATGAAAAAGAAGATGAAATGAAGAACCATGCATAATTATTTTTAGTTTGCGAATATATTCATTGTCATCACTTTTTTCTGTCTTTTTGGAAGATACAGATGTGGCAGACAACCACCCTGTTTCATCTATTTTATGCTGCTGTAACAGATGACCTGAGACTGGGTGATTTATAATGAACAGAAATTTATTTTGCACAGTCCTAGACGCTGGAAAGTCAAAGATCAAGCCTCCAGCATCTGGTATGGGCCTTCCTTTTGTATCATGCTATGTGTGTAAGGTGGAGTGGTCTAAAGAAAGACAGAGAGGGTAAGAAAAAGACAGAGAAAGAGAGAGAGATGAGTAGGCTAAAGAGGCTGGACGTGCCCTTCTAAAAGGAACTCACTCCCTTAATAACAAAACCACCTCCGTAATAACAACGTTAATCTGTTTCTGATGGTGGAGCTCCCATGACTCAATCCCCTCTTAAGGAGCCACCTCTTGAAAATGTAACGGCACCAAAATTTCAACCTGAACGTATGAGGCAGTAAACATTCAAACTATGTCACAGCCTTGAGGGAGTATTCTTTGGTGGTCATAAAGCTATCAGTATTTGCAGGAAATGATTACTGTCACTTCCAAAAACAATCTTCATCCGGGCTCCTACTTCCCTTGGGAACATTCTCTTACTTAATAATCCATGTAGAAATTTATTTTAACAAATGGATGGGGAGGCTCACTTTTGAGTCCCTTCCTTTCTCCTACACTCAGTTTCTTTGTGTACTGAATATGTATGTGAGTACATGCATATACATGCAAAAAAAAAAGTACAGGTATACACACATAAATTTAAAATGAGCTGCACTCTTTTTTTTTTTTTTGTAGAGGCAGAGTCTCACTCTATCGCCCTCGGTAGAGTGCTATGGAGTCACAGCTCACAGCAACCTCCAGCTCTTGGGCTTAGGCGGTTCTCTTGCCTGAGCCTCCCAAGTAGCTGGGACTACAGGCACCTGCCACAGCGCCCGGCTAATTTTTGATGAAGTTCGGCCGGAGCCAAGTTTGAACCGCAGCCCCTGGTATATGGGGCCAGCACCCTACTTGCTGAGCCACAGCTTTGAGAAATTTTTAAATTTCTTTCCTAATCTCTTCATTGATCCACTGATTTCTCAGGAGCATACTGTTTAATTCCCATGTGTTTGGGTAATTTCCAAAATTCCTCTTGTTATGTCTTTTTAGTTTTATTCCATTGTGGTCAGAGAAAATACTAGGTGTGATCTCAAGTTTTTTGAATTTTTTAATGCTTGTAGCCTAACATATGGTGTCTTTGAGACTTACCTATGAGCTGAGGAGAAGAATGTGTATTCTGTAGTTGTTGAGTGACAACATTCTGTAAATATGTTAGGCCCCTCTTTTGGTCTGATGTGAAAGTTAAGTCAAATGTTTCTTTGTTGATTTTTCTTTGTGGATGATCTGGCCAATGCTGAAAATGGTGTGTTGAGGTCCCCAATGACTATGGTTTGGGGTCTACTTATTTCTTTATCTCTATGTATATGTACATATGTGTATACATGCATTGCAGGCATATATACAAACATACACTCATATATATTTATATATACACACATATATATACATACATCGTTCATATAATCTCTATTTAGAATTATTATCTCACCGCTGAATCAACCTCCTTATTATTATATAATGACCTTCCTCTTTTCATAGTTTTGTCTTGAAATTTATTTTATATGTTAGAAATATAGCAACTCCTGGTCTTTATTGGTTTTCATTCACATGGAATATTTTTTCCATCCTTATATTTTCAGTATATGTTATGTGTGTTTTTATAGGTAAAGTGGGTTTCTTGTAGACAACATATCTTGGCCTCTTATTTTGTTTTTTGGGTTTTTTTATTAAACCATGGTTGTGTACACAAATGCAAACATGGGGTACAATGTGCTGGTTTTATATACAATTTGAAATGTTTTCATGCTTCTTGTTTTTTTATCCTTCCTGCCACTCTATATATTTTGATGTTGTTATTTATTGTTATTTGATTTTTGCTTGTTTCGTGGTCCTCTCTTTCTTTCTTCATCCCTTTCTGTCTTCTTTTGTTGAAACTGATTTTCTGTGGTTGCATGTTTTCATTTCTTGCTTTTAAATTTTTTATTTGTTGTATGTGTTTTGCCACCATGAGGCTCGCAAAAAATATTTTACAACTGATTATTTTAAACTTATAACAACTCTGTTTACAAGCAGACAACCAAAGAGAAATGTATAAATTATCACCTTTAACTCCATCATGCCTTCCCCCTCACATGTCCCTTTTTATTGTTTCCATCCATACTTTTTTACAGTATCTATGTCTCAAAAAGTTGTTGTAGTTATTTTTGGTAGATTTGTCTTTTAGTCTTCCTACTCAAGATATGAGTGATTTATACAACACATTTGTAGCAGTATTCATATCTGTGTACTTACTGTCATATACCTGTTATATACCTTCAGAAGACTTTTTATTGTTCATTAATCTCCTTTTCTTTCAAATTGAAGAACTACTTTTATCATTTCTTGCAGGACATGTCTGGTGTTGATTAAATCTTTCATCTTTTGTTTGTCTGGGAAAGTTTTCATTTCTCCTTCATGTCTGAAGGATATTTTTGCAGAATATAATATTATAGGGCTAAGGTTTTTTGTTCATTTTTGTTTGTTTTTCCTTCAACACTTTGAATATCTCATGCCACTCTTTCCTAGCCCGTTGACTTTCACTGAGAAGTCTGCTGCCAGATGTATTGGGGCTCCTTTATACATTCATATCACTTTTTTCTTTTTTCTTGCTTCTCTTAGGACCTTGTCTTTATCCTTTGGAGCTTGATTATTAAATGCTTTGAGGTAGAATCTGCTTGATGTTTTATGACCTCATAAATAGGTATGAGGTCATGCTTGAATACTGATATCTATCTCTAGGTTTTGAAAGCTCTCTGTTATTATTTTGGTCTCTCTCTTTTTTCTTTATGGCCAATAGTTCTTATATTTGCCTTTTTGAGTCTATCTTCTAAATCTTGTATTTGTGCTTCATTCTATGTTATTATTTTTTCTTTTTTTAACTATGTATTTTCAAGTAGCCTGCAAGCTCACTTATTCTCTCTTCTGCTTGGTCAATTCTGCTATTGAGAGATTCAGATGTATTTCTCAGTTTGTCAATTGAATTCTTCAGTTCCAGAATTTCTGCTTGAGTTTTTAAAATTATTTCAATCTCTGCAATAAATTTCTCTGACAGGCTTCTCAATTCCTTCTCTGTTTTATCATGAAATTCATTGAGCTTCTTCAGGGTGGCCATTTTAAGTTTGTTGTCTGAAAGGTCACATATCTTCATCACTCCAAGATTGGCCACAGAGGTATCCAACCTGTGGGCCATGGTCCACATGCACTTTATGTAAGGCCTTTTTGCTTATGTGTGGTAGCAGATATAAATTTGCCTGTGTAGATAAAAATTATGCACAACTTATTTTTAAATTTTTCATCAGCTTATACTAGTGTTTGTGTATTTAATGTGTGGCACAATACAACTCTGCCTCTTCCAATATGGTGCAGAAAATACAAAAGGTTGGACACTCTTAGACTGGTACTTTATTTAGTTCATATGGTGAAGTCATATTTGCCTAGATGGTGTTAATGCTTATGGATGTTCATCAATGTCTGGACATTGAAGAGTTAGGTATTCATTTTAATTTTTGCAGTCTGTTCTTGTTTGCAACCATCCTTCTTGAGAAGGCTTTGTAAATATTCAAAAGTAACTATGGATTGTAATCTGTGTTTTTGGCCACTGCAGTATCTGATCAGCACTGGGATTGCCCCCAATCCAGTAATTCTGTGTTTTGTGGAGTCCTGGTGGTTCTCCCTTGGTGGAGTTAGGTGAGATATGGTAGGATTCCCTGGATTACCAGGGAAAGTCTCTCATTCTCTTCCTCCACTCTCTGTGCTGGATTGTTGGAGTTGGAGTAGGAGTAATGTGGGCACTTTTTTGTATCCACCAGCACTCAGTCACACATTAAATCAGCCAAGCCTCACCTAAAGCCCATGCTGACTGTTGCTTAGCTACCTATGATGTTTTTTCAAAAACCAAGGACTCTTTAGTTATCACATGGTGATTCCTGCCAGGATGTGGTCCTTCATTTCAGGGTAGCATGTTTCCTTCTGGCCCAGACTGGGTCCAGAAATGCCTTCCAGGAACAAAGACCTGGACTCAGGGGCTTTAGGAATCTGCTTGTTACTTATTTTACTATGGCCAAGCTGATACCCAAGTTACAGAGCAAAGTTCTCTGAACTTTTCCCTTTCCTTTCCCTCGGTGGAAGAAGACACCTTCAGCCCTATTGCCTGTGATTGGGGGAGGGGTAGCAAAGGCAATGGCTTAGCCACTACTGTTGTCTCCCTGGCTTATGTTCACCCCAAGTCCACTGGTTCTGAGCCAGCACATCTGCAAGAATTGCCCAAGGACTGCAGCCTTTGTGGCCCAACTAACTTATAAATTTAGTCGAAGCTCCAGGCTACTTTTTGTCAGCCAGATGATGAGGCGACCTGAAATTTGAGTTTCAGGGCAGAGGATTTCCCTCTGGTCTGGTTGGTCTGAATACTCCCTCCATGGCCATCTGCAGAATTCTGTTCTATTCTGTTTCCCTCTACCAGAGTGGCCCAGAGTTTCAGTGCAAAGTCCCATGGTTACTTCACTCTCCCTTGGCTGGGCACACAGATTCTCTCTCCACTCAGTACTACCAGGGGCTGGGGAAGGGGTGCTGTAGGCAATGCAAAACAATCTTTTCTGCCCTCTTCAGTGCCCTTTTCCTTAACATAATGCTGAAACTAGGTAGAATAATAACTCATCTGATTTTTGGTTCTGCTGAAGGTGCTTGCTTATATGGGTAGTTGTTGAATTTAGTGTTAGTGCAGAGGGATGATTGCTGGAGGTTTCCATTAGGCCATTTTATTCCACTCTTGCCTCCCTTCTGTAGTTTCTGAAACTCTCTAGGTAACCCCAATGTGAAGACATGTTTGAAAAACCACTTACTAATGACGACCACAGAATTTTTTAAATTTATCTGGGACTATTGCTTGAGTTTCAAGGTGTTGAAAATATCATTCCATCTTCCTTTAGAAAAGGTAGATTCTCTAATAATGAAAGGATCTGTTATATGATCAACATATAGGAATAAGTGAGGCCAGAGAGAGTTATGTAGTAGCTTTATCTCAGTGAATATGAATTATAATTGCAAGTAAAATTTATTTTTATGAAATTCAGAATAAGGCAGGTCATTCATCAAAGTCTTCTCAACATCACCTAATCATTATAAAGACCAGATAGCAAAATACATAGAAGTATTTTGCACCATGAAAAAATTATTTCAAAATATATTTTTGGCCAGAAACAGTGGTTTACACTTGTAACCCTAGCATTTAGGATGCTGAGGCAAGAGGATTACACAAGACCAGGAGGTGGAGATGAGCCTGGGTAAAATAGTGAGATCCTGTCTCTCTAATAAAATAAAGCTAAATATAAAATTAGCTGAGCATGAGGGTGGATGGTGAAACTTCCAGTCACTCAGGATGCCAAGGCAGGAGGATTTGTTGAGCCCATGAGTTTGATACTATGGTGAACTAAGAGCACACCATTGCCCTCCAGTCTGAGTAATAGAGTGAGACCCTGTATCTAAAAAATAATAAAATATGACAAAAAATAAAATAAAATAAAGTACAGTTAGAATAAATTAAAACAAAATAAATTTAAAATAAAACAAAGTAAAATAAAATATACATTTAATGTTTTTTGATTCATTCCTATTTTTAATTTAAGATTATATTTCTAAAATATAATAATTATCCAAATTCAGCAATAATGAGAAATAATAATAACTAAAATCAGAAAGTGCTAACTAAATTTTATTTAATTATGAGAATATTATTTTACAGATACAAAGCATTAGATTATTATTATAAATATAACATTTATAAAAATGCAATTTTTAATTTGATACAGTTAAATAGCCCTGTTATAGAAAAAGCAAAATAATGTACTTACTGAGGTTTCTAGTATATTTATGTCTGTTTTGAATAAGACAGGCAAGTCCATTCAGAAGAAAGAGCATAAGAGTTTATCAAATCATTCAGCACGTCTTTATTGTATTAATACCACTGCCATAAGGTAAGCCCCAAACTGGGTGTCATGGCCGGAAGAGTGAAGCAGATATTTACACTAATGAAAATTACAGTTTGATGGGTACAATATCCACTTAATAAATAAAAATAAAAAGTTTGTTAACATTGGAATAAGAGCTATAAAAATAACTATGAGAGCTCATAGAATACCTGACTTAGCCTGATAAAACAGTGAGTCAAGGACAACTTCCACTTGAAAGAGAAAACATACTTCATGAGATGAAATGGCTACTAGAATGAAATCAGAGTGACTCTACTTACGTGCCTTAATTTGTTTGTTTGAAATTTGGTAAAATGTGTTTCCTCAAAGAAGTTTTTGCAAACTTAGAAAGTAAACTCTAACACTTAAAAATAAATTAGGGTGTCATTTTTGTAACCATTGGCATAGCGTGAGCTTTAGGGCCCAAAATACCCAGATCCTCTGGCATTCTGCTACTCTTAGCTTACAGACATTAGGGACGTCAATTTATCTCTCAGACTCCTTCTTGTCATGTTGTCCTATGAACATTTATAAGCTAGGATTGTTACAAGAATCCCATGAGACACATTTACTGAAAGCTGAGTACTAGCACTGATAAGTGCTCAACCAATAGTTTCTTTCTGTCCACATAGTTCCTACCCCTGTTGAGAATGAAGCATTTTTGTTAAAGGACATGTAGTGAGTTCCAAAATTAGATGTACAATATCAATCAATGGAAGGGATATAAAATATACAGTTACATAGACACAGTCCCAAGAAATTCTGACTCAGTACATTGTGAAAGGGTCCTGGGAATCTGTAGCTTTATAAAGTTTCCCAGATGTTTCAGATGATGAGGTGAGTTTGGGAACCGCTTGTGTAAGACAGATATAAACTGATCACCCCTTTAGAAATATAATCGTGAATGAAATACCTTTACTTCTTCCTGATCCTGCACTGGCTTATAAAACCCCTTCCCCATGCACAAGACATATCTCCACTGCAATGTAATCAGAGCATCCTGAATTAATGGGTAGACTGAAATAGTGTTCACAATAGGATACACTGAAAATTCATCCGCCCTGGAGTCAATGATGGTTGTAGCAGAATGACCACTTGTTAAAGAGACACTATTCTACGACCTGTAATTAGGTAAAAATTCAACCCTCACTCCAAGTTCTACCTCAAAGTTGTGAGTTCATCACTAATTTTGTGCTCTTAGAAAAACAATCACTTAAGAAACACTGAGTGTAAGTATCTTTCTTGTCTGTGACTCCACTATTTTTAGCTCTTTAGGATGAATCCATGTTATAATTATACCATTTTTTCTTCTTCCTCTGGAAATTGAAACCACTTAGTCCCCATTTGTTAATAAATAGAAAATTGTAACCATAAAAGTAGTTGTCCCCACACAAGGTATAATTTGAAGGATGGCCTTAAAGAAAAGGCAACTATAATCGGAATACATAAACAACATTTGTGAAACATGGTATGAATTATATATAGATGACTCAGTTACTGGTCTAAAATGCAAGGATTTTATCATTGTCTAGGTTGGAATATAATATTACTGTGCAGAAAGCAACCTCTTAGATGAGATAAATAATGTCATAAGCCAACCAGTAACCTTTCCTGGCAATTAATTCAGTAAATTCTCTAACCAAAAAAAGATACTGTATTAGTTTAGCTATAAAATAGTTTATTTTCATACTTTTATTAATATTACTCCTTTTCCCCCTCATTTAAAACACATAAGCCTGACCTAGGGCATTACATTTCAAACACATACACACCCCCCACACACAAGCACTTGATTTCCATGTCTTCTTTTCTATTTTTTAAATTTCAAAATATTAATTAAGGGGACACAGATGCTTTTGTTGTATGGGTATCTCATATAGTGCTTAAGGCCAGGCTTTTGATGTACCCATAGACATAATAGAGTTCATTATACCTAATGGGTTAAGTTTTGATCCTACACCCACACTCCCACTCTCTTTCCTTCTTGGATTCTCATGTCCTCTACATGGCTTTGTGCCCACATGTACCCATACATTAGCTCCCACTTATTTGTAAGGCCATATGGTATATGGCTTTGCATTTCTGAGATTCTTAGGATAATATTAATCCAAACTGCAGCAAATGACGAAATTTTATTCCTTTTTATGGTCAAGCACTATTCCATGGTGTGTCTGTGTGTATGTATGATTTTTAGTGGAATTTCATGAAAAGAAGTTTCCTGATTCAGAAACTTGAGATGCTGCATTTGTTTCATTCAACAGATAAATCTTTAACCTATATTTAATACAACTATTAAATAAGTTAAAGGGTATAGAAAGCTCAAATGGTTGAATAACTAGCCCTATTTTTAGTAGTTAGGAGCCTGGACTTCAGAGCAAACGATCTGGTTCCAAATTCTGGTTCTCTCACTTAAGAGCAACATGACCTCAGGTAAACACTTGAAGCTTCCTTTGTCTCAGTCCCATTATCTATAAAACAGTAGTAATTAATATACATACTCATAGAGTTATTGTGAGAATGAAACAATTAATAATTGAATAACTAATACAGAGGAGTCAAAAATGCACACACATTTTAAGAAAGGGAAAAAAAACTACATTAAATTTGCAGCACTCAAGTTATATTTAACTCCTGCAATTATAAGAAATGCTCGAAAAAACAAAAGAGAGGTTCCCAACATGACTTATATTCATCTTTTCTTATGGGTGTATATTGAATATGAGAATTTCAATACAACTATTTTTTTCTTAAAATGTGTATACATTTTTGGCACCCTCTGTATATGTGAAACACTTAAAATAGTCTCTGCTGCCTGAAATCTGCTCTTAAAACTTGTGGTTATTATAATTTCCTGCCAATTGTACCACTTGGTTGAAAAGAGGTTTTATTTAAAAAAAATTCCTAAGTATGAAAAGTAAAACTATCCAATTGAGTTCTTACTGTGTGCCAAACACTATGTTTGCTTTCACATTGTCCTATAAATGTCAACAATTGCACCTCAGAATTTCATGCCCTTATTGTTTATCAGATCGTCTAGTTTTCCCAAAGTTAAGTTTCCCATGGGTACCCCAGGGGATAGAATTTCAGAGGAGAATGAAGGGAAGAAAAGAGAAAGTTTGTAAATCTCAATAGCTTATCAAGTTTATTTCTTGATCGTATAAGCAGGGGGAATCTTTTCATGCTGTTATTGGGAAACAAAGACTGAGAGAGACTCTGCCTTTTAATCATATGGTTGTCAAGGCTTCCCTTAAGATCCACAGGGGAGGGAGCAGCAGGAATGGAGGTGCCTATGGAAAGGTCTCCAAGAAACAACCCATTGGCCAAGTTCAGTCATGTGACCACACCTAAGTGCAAGGGAGGCCAAGAATTGTGTTCAGGAGGAAAGGTCAGCTGTTTTGGTGAATAGCTAATGGGTTCTGCCAAAAGGTATTTGATTAAAAGGACAGTTCCAAGAGGGTGCTGCTAGTGTAGATAGCTAGTATAAAAAATAAAATAAAATACTGAAGGCCTGGGGAAAGAGTGAAAAGAAGAGATAAGGATGGATGAAAACTATGACAATAAGAATAGAGTTCCTTAAAGGGAAATAGACGGTGTGAGCAGGAAAGAGAAAGTTGTTGAGGGAAGTGTTAATATGAGCAGAAAAGTTAGCAGTTTCTCAAAATTGCTAAAAATGGACCCCAGCCTTAGAGAAATAGAATTCCTGGTTTATTTATTTGTTTTAAATATTTTCTACAATATGGCACCCAAGCATTGGGACATAAAAACACTCAGCACTGCTTGATCAAGAAGATAATTGACAACTGCTGATAAAACTTTGAAATATGCAGAGCTTTTAGAATAGGCTTTTATTTCAGAATAAATAATATCTGACTTCTTCCTTTCCTCCAGCTTTCAGTTTACATTAGGTATTAAATTCAATCTCCCTGCTTGCAAAATTAGAAGCCAAGTGCTGTCTGAGAGCATTAACGGTGTTCAGAAAGAGAAAGCTAAAATGTTTCTCAGCAATAATGATGTTGAAACTAAAGTCCAGGTCCCCCATGTGACTTATTTGTGCAACTTATGTACTGTTTCAGTTCATCACAACATATAATTGTTGGCAAAGTAAATACAGACCCAGAAGATCACAGAAAAAGATGTGAATCTATCTACTATAACAGAATTGTACTGTGTCTTTTCTACCCACCGTCCCCCAGGGTAACAAAGAGATTCTATTTAGGAAGAACAAAGAAAGTTTAGAGGACTTCCAAAGAGAACTGGAAGTGGGTCTCTCTCCTGAAGAAGAAAAGGTGAGAGAGATAAGAAGCAAAGGTCTACTAAATACTCCATTTGAAATTGGCCTGTCTGCATCTGTAGACCCTATTGCCCTTTCCTATTGGGCATGATGGTCTCTTTCTATTGGTCATTGGTTCCCTAGGTTACTTCATATCCACATTCTTATGGGCCCTGTGGCTTCTTGGTTTAGCTGGCCGGGTTTTCCTCCCCTAAATCTTTAAGCACTTTTTTTTTTTTTTTTTTTTTTTTTAATTTATAGGGTTTTTGGTTTTGGTTTTTGTTTGTTTGTTTGTTTTTGTAGAGACAGAGTCTCACTTTGTTGCCCTCAGTAGAGTGCTGTAGAGTCACAGCTCACAGCAACCTCCAGCTCTCGGGCTTAGGCGATTCTCTTGCCTCAGCCTCCTGAGTAGCTGGGATTACAGTCTCCCACCACAACGCCTGGCTCTTTTTTGATGCAGTTTGGCCGGGGCCGGGTTTGAACCCGCCACCCTCGGTATATGGGGCCGGTGCCCTACTCGCTGAGCCACAGGTGCCGCCCTTGAAGCACGTTTTTTTTGTGTCCCTTCTCATTCCCCCTGAAGAGATACGCTCCTGAAATCTTCAAGGGAACACGGACACTAACCATTCTTAGCTACTTCCTGCTGTGAAAATGGGGCCTTGGCCTACCTATCAGGGACTCTCCTTAGGATCCCTATTCTAAAAGGATTTGGGAGGTGGGACGTTTCTGGCCACTCGGTCAACAGGTTTCATCAATAGAATTGAACTGTTTCTTGTTCACTCCCTGTTTTTTTCTTTGGGATTATTATCATAATTATTATTATTATTTGTATTTATTTGAGTATGTTCTGTTTTGCCATAATTTTGCTGAAATTTGAAAAATTATTCTTATTTTTCATTCATTCGTTTATTCTCTTCTTCAACAAATACTTGTTGCAGGTTTTCTCCAGGCCGGCTGCAATTCTCCCTGTCAGTCCTTTTTGAATGGAAAATAATTTTGTCAGTAAGTGAAGGATATATTTCCCGATAGTTTGGGAAAATCAGAGCAGAGAAACTCAGCACTCTCAGTAATTTTTCTAATCAGAATGAGATACATCAAGATATCTGCTAAAATATAGGAAAGTTTATGAGAAGAATCCAAGTTCTAGTCCTACCTCTAAATTTAATTTTCCTTGATAGCTGTATAGAAAAATGGGAAATAATGAAAATAAATAGATTAAGTAGTTCCCACAATCCTTTCCTTCAGGTAGGCCGTCTAGACTTAGAACAGATATTTGATATTACTATAGGTAATCCAGATCATAGATTTCATGCCGGTAATATGGTTTTATTAAATATTCAAACATGCAGAGTTCTAAAAATTTCTCTCTGTTATTATAATAAGTGGAGAATATCTTAATGACACACATAAATTATTGAAACAGTCCTATTCTTTATAATTTTTAATTTTTGCTATTAAAATATTTCAGATGGAGTTTTATATATTCACACTTCTGTTCTTAAATTTCTATAAATTAAATTACTGGACAAAGAGTTTTCACATTTTAAACACCTGCCAAATTTCCTTGCAAAAAGGTATGCTAATTATAGTCCTTGCTAACGGTAAATGAAAGTGCCTGCATTTTTATACCTGTGCTGTGACGAGTTATAGATATACCACGGAGATAGTGCCTGTCTGGCTCCAAACCTCCACAGTAAAACAAATTTTGCAATGAAGTGAGTTACACAAATTTTTTGGTTATCTAGTGTGTATAAAAGTTATGAATACAATATACTTTATTCTATTAGGTCTGCAATGGAATATGTTGAACAATGCAAAGTACATACCTTAATTTAAAAATGCATTGCTGCTGAAAAAAATGTTAATGATCATTTAAGCAGTCAGCAAGTCTTAATCTTTTGGATGGTGGAGGGTCTTGCCTCAGTGTGTGTGGCTGGTGATGAATCAGGGTGAAGGTTCCTGAGGGTTGGGGTGGCTGTAGCAATTCCTTAAAATAAGACACCAGTGAAGTTTGGCACATCTATTGACACCTCCATTCATGAAATATTTCTCTGTAGCATGCAATAACGTTTCAGGGTATTTTACCCATGGGAGAACTTCTTTCGAAACTAAAGCCCATTCTTTTAAATGCTATGTATACTTTATCACCTAGGCTTATGTAATATTCTAGATTCTTTGTTGTCATTTCATGGATTTTCACAGAATCTTTACCAGAGGTAAATTCCAACTGAAGAAATCCTTTTTTTTTTGCTTATCCATAGGAAGCAACTCCTCCACTGTTCAAGTTTTACCATGAGTTTGCAGACATTCAGTCACATCTTTAGATTCCACTTCTATTTCTAGTTCTCTTGCTATTTCCACCACATCTGCAGTTACTTTCTCTACTAAGATCTTGAACCCCCTGAAACTCAACCATGAAGGTTAAAATCAACTTCTCCCAAACTCCTTTTAATGTCGACATTTTGACCTCCTCTTATGAATTACAAATGTTGTTAGTGGCGTCTAGAACAGCAAATAATTTCCAGAAGGTTTTCAGTTTACTTTGTCCAGATCTATTAGAGGACGCTTTAGTCTTTTGAAATGTACTTTTTAAGCAGTGAGATTTGAAGTCAAAATTACACCTTGATCCATGGGCTACAGAATGGATATTGTGTTAGCAGGCATGAAAACAACATTAATCTCACCATACATCGCCTTCAGAGCTCTTGAGTGACGAGGTGCATTGTCAGTGAGCAGTAATATTTTTTTCTGAGCAATAGGTCTTAACAGTGGGCTTAAAAGATTCAGTAAATTGTACTATAAACACATGTGCTGTCATTCAGGTTATATTTTTCCATCCATTTATAGAGCACAGGCAGAGTATATTCAGCATAATTCTTAAGGGCCCTAGGATTTTCGGAATCATAAATGATCATTGCTTTTAGCATAAAGTTACTAGCTGCATTAACCCCTAATAAGAGAGTCAGCCAGTTCTTTGAAGCTTTAAATCTAGGCATTGACTTTCATTCTCTAGATAAGAATAACCTTGATGACATTTTCCTCCAATATAAGCCTATTTTGTCTGCATTAAAAATCTGTTGTTTAGACACCTTTATCAGTGATCTTAGCTAACTCTTCTGGATAACTTGCTATAGCTTGTCCATCAGCACTTGCTGCTTGACCTTGTACTTTCATGTTATGAAGATGGCTTCTTTCCCCGACCCTCGTGAACTAACCTCTGCTAGCTTAAAATTTTCTTCTGCAGCTTCCTAACCTCTCTCAGCCTTCAGAGAATTGAAGGAAGTTAGGGCTTTTCTCTGGATTAGGCCTTGGCTTAAGAAAATGTGTGACTGATTTCATCTTCTACCTAGACCACCAAAACTTACCTCTTATTAGCAATAACAAGGTGGTTTTCTTTTTTCTTTTTCTTTCTTTTTTTTTTTTTTTGAGACAGAGCCTCAAGCTGTCACCTGGATAGAGTCCTGTCGCATCACAGCTCAATGGGCTTAAGTGAGTCTCCAATTCCTGGGCTTAAGCCAGTCTCCTGCCTCTGCCTCCCAAGTAGCTGGGACTACAGGCACCCGCCACAACACCTGGCCATTTTTTCGTTGTAGCCGTCATTGTTGTTTGGCGGTCCCAGGCTGGATTCGAACCCACCAGCTCAGGTGTACATGGCTGGTGCCTTACCCGCTTGAGCCACAGGTACCGAGCCAAGGTGGTTTTATTTTCTTATTGTTTGTACGTTCTGTAGAGTAGCATTTTTAATGTCCTTCAAGAACTTTTTGTTGTTATTGCTGTTTTCACCACTTGGCCAACTGGACTCAGAGGCCTAGCTTTTGGCTTATCTTCACTTTCAACATATCTTTCTCACTAAGCTTAATCATTTCTAGCCTTTGATTTACAGTGAGAGCTGTGTGACGGTTCCTTTCACTTCAGCAGTTAGAGGCCACTGCAAGGCTATTAACTGGACTAATTGTGTTTCAAAAAACAGGAATGTCCAAGGAGAGGAAGACAAACAGAGGAAAGGCTGATGAGTGGAGCGGGCAGAATCCACATAGTGTTTGTTGATTAAGTTCACCATCTTATATAGCCATGGTTCATGGCCCCTCAAAATTACAAGAGTAACATTAAAGCTACTGACTGCAGATCACCATAACAATGTAACAATAACTAAAAAGTTAAAAATACTGCAAGGATTGCCTAAATGTAACATAGAAGCATGAAGTGAACACAGTTTGATGGAAACATGGGGCCTATTGACTCATTCGATGCAAAATTGCCACAAACCATCAAATTGTAGAAACTACAATATCTGCAAAGTGCAATGAAGAGAAGCCCAATAAAATGATATATGCTCATATCATTTTCTGCTTTTAATTTGAACTTTAGGGTACAACAGATATGCGAAAAGCTTTAATATAGGACTTTTTTGTTTGTTTGTTTTGAGACAGAGTCTCCTTCTGTTGCCTGGGCTAGAGAGCAGTGGCATCATCATAGTTCATTGTACCTTCAAAGCCCCGAGCTCAAGAGATCCTCCTGCCCTAGTCTCCTCAGTGGCTGTAACTACAAGCACACATCACCATGTCCAGCTAAGTTTTCTATTTTTTGCAGAAATAAGGTCTTACTATGTTGTTCAGGCTGATTCAGGCTGGTCTCGAACTCCTGGATTCAAGTAATCCTTCTGCCTTGGCCTCCCAGAGAATTAGGATTAAGATATGAACCACCACCCCCAGCCTAATGTCAGTTCTTTTTAAAAGTAATTTTTGCTCATCAGGAGAAAGTTATTGTGAAATATAAAATGTAATATGGATTTATCACACTCAGCCATGTTTCATGACTTCTTCAATTTTCATTTTTTTTGCTATTGAATCACTGTCTTTCAAAGGTAATTTTATCTTTACTAATACTTAGAGACTACATTATATTATTTTAATTATAACATTTTGGCAAAAAGAAATCCACTATAATTTCTGTATTAATTACATCCATCAAAAATGGAATTGTTTCAAATATAATTTCTTTAAGTACAATTCAGCCTGTTGTGACATCTCTGTCTGGAAATGAAGTAATATCTTATTTTCATAACTTTTTCAGTGAAAAAAATCAATATGGTTTGTGAAGACAGTCTAGCACACCTTATTCATCTCCATTGCTTCCCAATTAATTATTGTTCCTGAAAATCAAGAGTTTTAATGTATTTTTCTAAGACAACATATTATATCTCCAAAAGTCAGTAAAGCCCTTTTCTCAGGTACCCTCCACTCTAGCCATTGTGAAATATTGCCTCTTTTCTTAACATAGTACATATTTTTATTTTTAGGACTCCATAATTTTGCTCACATTGTTTGCTCTGTCTCCAATACTCTTTATTTCCTATCTCTCATCCTTCAAGAACTAACTTGTCACAGACGTGACCTATGGGATTTGTGCCTACACACTCCTTCTTGTAGAACTCTCATAGTTGCTATTAAAGGTGGAGGGGATGTCCTCTGTTGTTTTTATGTACTAGGAAATAGGTAGCCACACCAGCCAATTGGATCAGTGGGAAAACCATATTTAAAGCTAAACCTACCTGGCCCAGGCCTGGCAGCCAACACCTGTAATCCTGGTACTCTGGGAGGCTGACACAGGAGGATCCCTTGAGTTCAGAAGTTCAAGACCAGCCTGAGCAAGAGTAAGACCCTATTTATACTAAAAGTGAAAAAAAAAAATTAGCCAGGTATTTATGGTGGGTGCCTATAGTCCCAGCTACTCAGGAGGCAGAAGCAGGAAGATCTCTTGAACTCAGAAACGTGAAGTTGCTGTAAGCTCTGCTGATACAACTGCACTCTAGCCTGGCCAAAAGAGTGAGACTCCTGGGTTATTGACGTGACTCTTTCTAAGTTATCACCATTATTCCAAACATTGGGAAGCCCACACATGCATACACACACATTCATTGAAATATTAGATGCTTAAATTATGTAGATTTCTTTTCTACTTCTTTAATGTAAAAATAATGTGTTTCTTTTATATTTTTGCATTCAGATTAGTATTCAGAATAGTATTTTAGAAGATATGGAAATTATAATCATAGAACTCAATCAAAGTATCTTATAAGCCTAAGAGTAGCACTGTCTTCTTCTTTAAGACCATAAAAAAAGCTAGTAGCATGATAGAGTTACATAATGTAAATGATGTAATATGTAAGGAAAATTTAATAATTTTACTTGCAATTCATAGGAGGCAGTGAATGCTAATTTTGGCCATGCAATTAGAAAGACTGAAACTGATAAAAACTTGCATACTTGTATACTTATATTACTAACTTATGAATGAATCAGTGCAACTTGATTTACCATGAGAAAAATTTCATAAATTATTTTGGTCTACTGAAATAGGAATAGTCATATTTAGGCTATTTATCTGTGATTTTCTTTTAAAACACATACCCCCATTCTCATGCCTATCAACTTATTAAGCAGAGTTTGAAATTGTCAGTTCTTCTAGATCAAGAAAAGAAAGTATGGGAAAACTCATGATTTTATTTAATAATTATTTTTAAATGAAAGTAATTAGAGCAAATCTACCTTCAACTGAATGCCAGAGATTATTGTTTACTGTGAAATTGTTAGGATAAACCTGTATTTACCTTTTCCTCTCTTGCTACAATTTAGCAAGAGCTTAATCATCACTAGATCAATGCTAAGTAGGCCAACGCATACCTAAGGCATAGCTACAGAAAGCATGCTCTTTGGTTTTGAATTTTGCTTCAAAAAATCAGTTACCTTTCAACTATACCAGCACATGAACATAAAAGTTCTATACTCATTACATACTCTTGGTTAGAGTAAAAACTTGGAAAACAACTTAAATGTCTTTCAAAAATCACTGGTTGAACAAATTATAGTATGTCCATTCCAAAATGTCACAAATTTAATGCATCCAATTAAAAAGAGTGAATCACTCTCTATGTTGTATAAAGACTGATCTGCAAGACACAAAGAGCAAAGCGCTGGGCAGTGTGTAAAGTTTACTAACATTTGATAAAATACCCTGTGAAATTTTCCCGTGTGTGTGTATTTTCCATTCAAGTAAATTGTTTAAAAGTTAAAGGACCACAAAATATTTTAAACAGCCATTGTCTAAGATGTGGGTCCAGATTCCTTAAATAATGCACTTTTGAATTTGTATTCAAATTTCCATCTTTCAGCCTCCAGGCCTAGCTAATAAAATATCTACAGTATTCTTGATATTTTTTCCAACTTTATAAATATGCTGAATTTCTTTTTTATGGCGATCTCTCCCTAACTAGTCAGTGGTTGGTTTCACATCCTCCCCTCCCCCAACCCTCCACCTGCACCCAACATCTAGACGTGAGAAGCAAGGAACACTGGAACTAGGGCAGATGTCTTGAGATGTATAGAGCCTCAGAGTCTCTGGCTGCAGCTGGTTGCTCTAGAAAGGAAGGGATCCAATAATCGGGGCCCTTTAAGCCTTTACTCCTTTCCCCCTTTTAAATAGAAGATACTTTCTTCTTTTTGAAAAAAGAGTTTCCTGTTACCTTTCCTCTGTTGTGCATTATTAGAGATAGCAGGCCTTAGAATTGGCCTTCCTGGCTCTTCAGAAAGCAAGCACATGTAGAAAAAGAAGTTTTCTCCTGGTTGAGGAAGCTGAGACTTCCTGACAAAGGAATGTAACAACAGATATCCTGCCAGTTACCCTTTCAGTGAAGAACCAACCAAAGTTCCTGTCCCATTGGCTGAGGCCCTTGAAATTGAATAACTGCCAGGAACAAGAAAATAACAAACATTCTAGGAGATCTGAATTATTTAAGGAAACCTTTTGGATGACAGATCAGTCACCATTCTCCTTCGAATGTCTTAAACCTGGCATTTTGTGGTTTTGATGCAGACTTTTAAAATATGATAGAATAAGTATAAATTGGGAATGTTGCTTTCCCTAGTATAAACAATATCGAATCTGTTAAGTAAAACTGCACAGACTAATTAGATTTCATTTCTGTGAGTTTTCCCTTAAACACTATCCTCATTACAATAAATATATTTAAGTTTATGTAAAACTTGATCTATTCAATTCACCTAGCTAGAGAAAAAAAGAGTGGAATTAGAGAGGATTTGTGATTTTCGTTTAATAATCACTTTACTATCCAACTTAGAATAAGTCTTCTTTGAATGTACTAGCATTTGAGGTGTTTCAAATTAATTTATTTGGTATAAAATCATCAATATTTATTAACTGTATTCACACACACACCCTCTTCCTGCCAACCATCAATTACTTGTCATTACTTAATTACATGGACAATTTCCTTTCTTGTCCAATATGTATTGACCATTTAGGAAAATATTAATAAATTGTAGTCAATTATTTTTGAAAGTAGTAATGTAAGAATCAATCTCCTACTACCATAATCATTTGAGTTATCATCACAGAAGACATTTTGCTTTAAAAATACTCTAGAACTTGTCAATATTGTCTTACATTCAGAAAATATATCATCTTTAAACACATCACATTTCTATTCCTGTAGAACACACATATACACGCAATCCCTAAATTTATTTATACTTGTACCATTTCATGATATTAAATGTTAAATTTTATTTCAAAAATCATCACAACCTAAAGAGAAATATAATTTAAGCATTGAGAAAGCACATTTCAGAAAATAAGATATTATTTCCATGTTAAATTTTAGATAACTATCATTTGTCATTCTAAGGCCTCTCTGCCTTCTGGACTCTAGAATTAAAGTGAAAAGGGTTATGTATTTATGAATTGTCAGCTGAAATTATTTATTTCAATTCCACATAGAATATTTATCACTCAATACAATAATCAATGTGTACAAAAAATTTACATAACAAGAGGAACAAGAAACAATGCAGCACCTTTAGGAACATGGTTAAAAGTTCTGTTGCATGTACAGGTAAGTGCCACTCTGAGAATCTACAACACAGTAATTTACTGCAATCGGGAGTTCCATAAAGAAACAAAGCTCTGACACTCCACATTTTCAGGTGGTATTATTGGAATGCTTAACTAAAACGACAGAATTTGTACGTCCTCAGGATTGACCTGACAAAAGCCATTAAAGGTTTTCATAGCATATGTTATATGAAAGGAGTCCACTGTGTTCGGACAGCTGCTTTAGTGTCTCTGACACGTGTGAAGCCTGGAAGAATTACTGGCTTGATGGTGATCTCTCTGTATCCTGCAGGACAGTCCTTCTCCACAGTAACAACGCTGGAATATTTCCAGCCCATGAGAACCTTTTCTCCTGTGCTTGGTGCACACTTGACCTTCTTTGAGCACAGGTTTACAGATCTTTGACCAGAAGTGTCTAGCACAACACAATCCTGGGGCACAGTCTGATGATCGAAGACAGACAGAACCCTCTTGTCCTGTGAAAGGGGAGACAGTAGAAAAGGGACATGGTTACTGCTAAAACTGCATCATTTCTTTAAAATAATTTGAAAGACTCTTCTGATGTGCTAACAAAGAATGAATCTTAAGGTCCTTAACTCACCTTTGGTGTGATATATTTTTGAAGACAGTGTGGTTCTTCTGGAGTACCCATCCAAGGTGCTGTGATCACTACCAAAGCTTTCAATGATGGTTTCTTCAATTTCCCCGCGATGGAAATGATTTTGATCAGAAGGCATACATATTCCTAAGGAAGCAGGAAATCGTGAGTACAACTCCGGAGTTGCAATGCGTTACTTGTAGCAGCTCTGACAGTGGCAGGCTGGGGTGCCTGCAACAACTGGAGATGCCTCACTGATGTTATTCTAAACACAAGTCAAACTTCCTCTTTAGTGTTAACGGGAAACTTCTGGGAAGGACAGAGCACTAATGCCTACACTGCATAGTTGAATGCAGCCTCCCCAATATAGTCGTTAGTGGCAAGTGAGATTTCCGCCTATTTTAATACCACCCTTGGGGTAAGAAAAAGAAAATTACTCGCTGTAAAAAAAAAAAAAAAAGTTCTTAAAAATAACTTCTCTACCCTTGGTGCCCTTAGTACTGCCAGACTAAGTTAAGCAAATGCAATTCCTGCTGCTTGGAAGTTTACCATCCCAGCCACTAGTTACTTTACTGTATAATTTCTTTATTACAGAGATTTAGTTCATTCGAGAGTACGGCTGGGTCCCAACAAGGGTCGCCACCCCGTATGTGTATTTCTGGAGACGTCTTTGGCTGTCTAAATCTACCCCTCTAAAACATTACATTTTAGTTCTGTGCACTAAGAGGGGGTGTACCTATTTTAAGGTAGGAGAGGGCTCTGTGGTTAAGGAGAATACTTATTTTAAGGTAGCAGCGGGTAGAGGGAGGGGAAGGAAGGAGAGGAGAGGGCGAAGAGTGTCGAGTTCTCTCTTTAAAATGGTCAGCACAGATACATCACTGTCCTCCAGGGGACAATAGTTTTAACAGAGATCAAGAGAGGGGCCAGACTGGCAAAGCCCTAAGAACCACCTTAAGAAAGATGAAGAGCAGCTAAGCGCCAGTGCGCTGGCTCTCTGTATGGTCCCCCGCCCTCCGTATCTTCTTTTACAATTGACGTCTCAGACATATTTTTATGAACCGGTCCGCTACGAGGTGAGCTGTCAAGTTAAATCACTGCGAGACTCGGAGGAAGATAAGGACCTCCAGACTTCTCTCTCCTCTCAAACTGAACTCTCTCGCAAAGAAGATAATTCTCTAATTCTCGGGAACCCGGCAGGCTGAACACCCATTCGCAGGTGGCGCCACAGCATTCGCAGAGCGGAGAGCGTTTTCTCCCATCCGCAGGCGCCCAAAGCCAGGGCGGTTCCGGTCCTAGCGGAGCTACAGGACTCACCATTTTTGCAGTAATTCCCGGGGCAGCACATAGCGTGACGCATGCAGCGTTTTCGGCGCTTCCTGCAGGCGAGACAGATTTGCACGCCCGTGCCCCCTCCGCGAGTGGGGCTAGCGCAATACTCATCGGTGCCGCACTCCTCGTCCTCTGTGCACGGGTACGGCTGCGAGAAGGGGGCGAGGAGAGGGTGAGGCACCCAGGATTCCAAGTACCCACACTCCGGGACCCGGGTACTCATCTTAATCCCTCTGTCCACCTCGCTAAAAGGTGTTGCCTCCCACTGCTCCCAAACGCAGCGTTTCCAAATGCACCCTGAACCGCACGCACTCAGCACGTTCCATGAACCCTCTTAGGGTCACAGCATCTCCGGATCCCCGGGACCCCTCTCACCTGGTAGTTGTCAATAGTCTGATACTTGTTCCCTCCCTCGTACAGAATTCCGGGCGCTGCGCTGACAGCGGAGCCTGGATGCCCCGCAGCGCCCCCCAGCGGTGGGGGCAGGTTCTTGATAGCGTTGGAATTGACCAAAACTGAGTTCAAGGTGGCGCTCACTTGCAGCGGACGGTGGCCGCAAAGACTCGCCACTATTAGGGTGATCAAGACCCGGGCAGCTCCCACTGTGCCCAGAGCAGTCATCTCAGAAGGACTCAAGAGTGAGAAAGACAGAGAAAGTAGGAACGGCACTTTGCAAGCCTGGACCCTGGGGAAACCGTGCTGGTGAGCGGCTGCACAGTCAGGGATCCGGGAGCCTCAGGCGGTCCCAGAGTCCTGACTGCGGGGAGCACACAGCTCTGCGCCGCCACCGCCACGGCGGCTGCCTTTATACCGCGGGCTCTGGGCATCCCGGCCCCTCCAGGGGGAGACAACAAAGCCGGAATGAGATTTCAAAGCGTTGGGAGGGGCTGGGAGGGCTGTGTTTGTGTACATGGGGGGGGGGGCTTTGACACTCTTCACCCGGTCCCTCCCTTGAGCGTTCGCTCCTCTGGCACAGCTCACCTTCGGGGTGAAGATTATCAGTGAGCATTAGAGCAGACGAGTTTAATAAATGCAGGAGGGGGGACTCTGGAAACGTGGGTGCCCTTGCCTTGCGGGAGAGGCTCAATTATCCGGATCTGGGAAGACTTTTCCGAGCCTAATGGTGATATTTTCTGCAGAAACACTTTTCATCCCTTTCCCTTACAACACCCGTTTACTGTGTACACAGATAACATTCAGTGTTAAATATGAACCGATCGGTGGTTCTAGAGAAATGTCTCTATGAGAGGGCCAGGTGGCGGGTGCAAGTTGCTTATTAACCCTTTAGAGCGGCGGTTTGCAGATGTGAGAGAAGTCTTTGGCTTTAAATTGGTTCAGTCGCCATTCCTCCCTGCGAGAAAAACGTGCAAAGAAAGGGAAATTTGCACATCAAACGAGGGTAAGAAGGAAGAAGAACTAATTCTCTTTTGATGGGAAGTTTAGAGAGCGAGGCGAGAGACTGGAGTTTGGAAATTAGATCAGAGGCAGAGGGAAGAGGGAAATGACCATCCGATAATCAAACTATTTAATGTTATTCTTTGAATCTGAGCAGTCGCGGCAGTAGATGAACTTGATTAGGCAGACGCGCGAGATCAAAGTGGCTGGAGCCAAGGCAGACAGGGTCCAACGTGCCGGGTCAGTCGTCCCTGCCGGTTCCCCCTTCCCAGTGGTGGGTTAATGCGGAGAGATAAGAAATCCTCCAGGCTTAGCGCCTGACTTCCTCATTAGTATTTCATATCGAAATGCTTAAGAACGTTATGTGTTTGATCCCAAGTCAGACCTTTCCTAGGACCAAGAAATACCCCCTCTAGGAAGATAAAAGGGGAAAGAAAACAGAAAGTGAATTCGACACATTTCAAAACAGTATATAAAAAATAATAAAGTAAGGCTGGTGTATACAGACGGTGTATGTTTATAGGTTGGAAATAATCTGTTCGTTAAAAAAATCATATTGAAAGCTTAGAGTCCTAGCATTGAACTACCCTTGGGGTTGTTGACTTTTTTTTGATGAGATGGGGGAAGGGTTGTAGTGAATACCAATTCAAGACAAGAATTCTCATTCTAGAGAGAGCAAAGTTCTCTTTAATCTAATTATAATAAAGGCTGTAGTAATAATACAATTACAGTAATAATAAGAGATAAGAAAGGTACATAATTCTTTGAAGACACATGTTGATTGTAATTAGTGTCAGAAAATGGACAACTGCTGTGTGAGTTTGGGAAATAAAGATATGGTTAAATAATCGCTGTTGAATAAAAATGATTCAAATATATTTGTTTTGTCTTCCCCAAACCGCTATGGATCTAGGGTATTTATAACTATTCCACATACTAGCCTACTATAATCATGACTGGGGCCCCCTACCAAGGAAAGCCAGGGATGGTCTTAAAAGTAATAAAATCCTAAAGTGGAGAAGGTAGAGGGAAGAGTAATTCAAAAGCAAAGGTGGTGATGATTTGTGTTTTAGTTCCATGAGTTTCAGGGGTCATATTAAGAACATCTCCCTTCTCATAGAATATAAAATTGTAAGATTATATTTTAGAGGAAGAGAGAGATTGAGAGAAGAAAGGTGGTAGGGAAAGAGAAAGAAATGAGAGCAGGGAGATGGCCTGGCATAGAAGGAAAAGGAAGAATGCCCTCCTAGAAGGTCATCTAAACAATTCTTTTTTTAAAAATTAAATCATGGTTGTGTACATAAATGCAATTACTGGGTACAATGTGCTGGTTTTATATACAATTTGAAATATTTTCATTGAACTGGTTGACAGCTTTCATGGCATTTTCCTCGTTATTGTGTGCAGACATTTATATACTACATTTAGTAAGTTTCACCTGTACCCTTCTAAGATGCACCTTAAGTGTGGACCCACCAATTACTCTCCCTCCTCCCATCCTCCTAAACAATTCCTTAATACCGTCCCTAGTCACACGGTTGCCCCACCCTTCCTAAATTCCACCTGGACTGAGAAATATCCTCTGGCTTATTCATAAGGCCTGCTTGAAAGTTTAACATGGAATAAACATTGTACGTAAACTGCCTACATATTTATTCACTTAGGGTTATTATGAACAGGTACAATGATATAGACTTGGCTACTTCTCTGGAAATTTCTGGAATAAATTGAAATTTGGAAACAAAGGAGAGTATTTTTTTATTAGCCTTTAAAAACTGAGTGTCAGAAATAAGTTAAAAATGAGTGTGAGGATTAATGTTGAACCAGTTCTCCCTGGGCACCCAGTCATCAGACTTGAAGTTTACAAAGAAGCATTTAGGGGTAAAGCAGCAAAGGCATAGGATAATTTAGGTGCCACGTTTTCACTTGCTGAATATTAATAACAATGTCAGTAATCAATGGGTTGAGCACCTTCCAGGTACTAGAAAATCTGCATCCTGAGTTAAATGTATATGATGTTGACATGTGTAGAAAAGACATCCCCAGCCCATCAGAAGGGTACAAATGTTTTTTCCTAGTACTATTATGCTATTTAAATATTTAGGATCTAGGAATATGCATGTGCCACACTAAGGGTCAACCTCTTTCCTTCTTTTTGGAAGGGATGCTACCGGATTAAATACACTTAATGCATTTAATTACTTAAGAGTTTAGCGTCACAAAAGAAAACATTGCCTGGGGGCAAAAAAAAAAAAAAAAACCACCATGGAGAAAATGTAATCAACTAAAGGAAACAAGAAAGAGGTATGTTGGATAAGTTTAATCTTGACACCTGATTATATATTATATGTCTGCTGTGGTTTAATATTCATTGAGTTTGAACAGAGTATGTTGTGTTGAATGAGGAGAGCTAAGCCATCAGTAGAGTTTAGGAGTAGACTAGTTTCTACCTTCTTCATCTTTATGTTGCTCCTGAAATTGTCATGAATTTAAAAGTAATAACGAGTCAGTGTCTGAGTCCTTACTATGTTCTAAGCACTATACTGGTTCTTGTGTAATAAAAGATAAGTAATCATACAATCTACCTTCAAGTGATTTAGAGGACAGGAACATGATTTCGATGAGAAATCAGATAGGCGGTCCTCAGAGAAGGCTGAGTATGTAGCAAACCAACCCTTTGTTCCAAATGAGGAATTTTCTCTCTCAGAAGTAAGGAAATAAAGTAACATTCATTATTCTATCAGCAGCTTATTAATTTTAATAATTTTTACCTCATTGATGTTAAGTGAGTGGCCATTAGTGAGGGTATATTTCAAAAAATTTAAGGCAGGCTCCTTGTTCTCAGAAAGCTTTTAGTTAATGGGTAGTTGGGGAAACACAATATACTCACATGGGGATAAGGGCAAAATTTTTCAACACAGATTATAGTTTGGCACATATTAGATCATTAAGAACAAAGAAAATGGTCCAGGAACTGTGACCAACTAGTATCATTAAAGAGAAGGTTCTGGTGATTTCTCTAAGTATCTCTTATAGCTGGGTGGCTGAGGATGTGGGAACTAGAGAAGGTATATTTAGTTTCTTAAATTTAGTTTGGTTAATCCTGTAAGAAACTCTGCCCCACACTTGATCTGGCCTAAATATGAACATAATTAATGAAATAAGTTAAATATTTTGTATTAGATTTTAAAATAGGTGAGATACACTTATCAATGTGGATTGAACCACGTAACTTGGTGTCATAACACACGTCTTCCTCATATTGTTAAGAGTTGAAGGTCAGGGACGGAATGCTTACCGACCTCTCCATCCGTGAGGGAGTCAGACACATCCAGTCCACTCCAAAACACACCATCTTATTCACTAGCTATTTTTCTGTCTTTGTTATTTGAGGTTCCTTCATTACTGTGACATTTTTTAATTCCTTCCTTTCGTCCCTTCTCTCTTTTCTCTCCCTCCTTCCCTCCTCCTTTCCTTCTTTCTCTTTGTTAAATCAAAGGAAGCAGATTGGTCGGCATATAATTTGACTTGGCTAGGAAAACACTGAATAAATGTCATTCCTTGGTGGGTGTTGCCAACATTTTTGTTGGTGTCAACCTTCAATTTATAGTAGGGATTCCTCATTCCTGATGTTGAGTAAAAATTGTTATGACTTTCTTATTGGCCTGTAAACACGTTTTGGTCTCAATGTTCTCCATGATGGTAAAAGAACTTTTAGACCCGGCCCATGTTACGACTCTCCTGAGAGCTGGATTTTCTGCACTTCTCACTACAAAGAGAAAGAAAGATTTGACAGTGATTATGTTTATTTGGTCAGTGGAGATGGCCAGCCCAGATAAATCAGGCTCCATGGTAGCTTCCTAACCTAGCTCAGAAGATATGTTTTTCTGGAGCAGGACATTAAAAACTAAGTGGATGTTTCCTAATTGCCTTAAAAAAAAATACCAGAACTGAGAATAGTGTTCAGTGTTCAGAACACAGAAACATTTGGCCAAAATTCAGTGAGGATGGTGCCTCAGCTGGACATCTGCCTGCATCTTTGTTGAGGTCTTAATACTTAGAAAAGTCTTTGGTGTGAAGGTACAGGGTGTGCAATGACCCTCTTAAGTTTCCTAAAGGACGTAATATTTCCAGCCATAAGAACAGGCCATCGTCAGCAGAAAGCAGGGTGGAGACCCCCATGAAACACCACATCTAAAGAAAAATTGTTTTTCTCCGTGCCCCTTGGTTTTATTCCTCCTTTATAATACAGGTGTTCTCCAAGAATCATCAGGGTCATCACCAAGACATTGTGCCATGGGGTCGGGAGGCTGGTGCTGGATCTCTGTGCACCTGGCACTTTCACTGTGACAGGGGTCAGATGGCTCATAAATATGGGACTTTGATCAAGCTGTTTACTTCTTGGTGTTAGTATTGGCTTTTCATTTATAAAATGGGATGCTGGGGAGATGGAGTGGTCCCTTATGACTACAAAACTCTCTTTCTTTTCCTCTCTTTCTCTTTCTCTCTCCCTCCTTTTAAGCACCGCCAGGGCAAGGCCTTTTGTATTCTGGTTAAATAAGAACATCCTGCCATGGACCTGTTCCTTTCTACCGCCTGAAGGTAAAGTTTCATTGATAATCAATACTGAGGATATTGGTGTTGGAGACACTGGTATATAAATTTTAAGTCCCTGGAAATTATGAACTACTTGAACATATGATTTCTAAGCATGTATGCGTGCAAATGTGTGTATGTGCAGGCATGTCAATGTAGCTATGTATCTATGTATCTGTTTATATGTCTAGAGAGGGAGAATGAAATTGTTTTCCCATCATAAAGTTGCTTGTAATGTTTTAGAATTTTTTCAGCTATCACTAAATTTCAAACTAGTGAATTGTAACAGGACCATGAGGTAAAAAATAGGAAACAGGACCTTGAAAACACTCCAGCATCTTGACGTTCTGCCTTACAAAGTGCCAGAGAGCGGACCAAGATGTAGACTAAAAATAGGACTTTTGGCGGAGAAGAGAAGGGGCGTGGAATGAACTCAAGGATTCGTCATCATCCTTAAGTGACACAGATAGAAGAACGTTCGGAGGAGTCCAGGAGGCAGGCCCCCCAGCTGGACCCGCGGCCCTGGTGCCCCGCCGGCGGGGGGCGCCCGCTCTGCACCGGCCGCGACTCGCATTGTTGCCGCGCTCCCGGGCAGGCCGCTCACGGTGGCTGCACTTTGGTGTCACAACCCGTCGCCAGCATACAGCAGTGTAAAAGGAAGCTTGTTTAAAGACTCTCTTTGATGAGCGAAGATCAAACGGCCTGGGGACCCTCGGTCTTAATCAGACTTGAGCCGGGATGGCATGTTCACAAATAGTCCGTTTGCTCGGCTTTGAGCAGACTCTGTGCTCAGCACATTCATCCGGCCGCGGGGCGGGTAATCCCGGCTGAAGCCCCTTGCCTGGTCGCAAATCCATTCACACTACAATGGCTGCTGTTGGTTTGCTGTGTCAGTTCATGGGCAAATAAATATAGGGCCTTTCTGACTTAATTAGAGGGGGATGAAGGAAAAGGCGACAGAGGGGAAGATTAAAGCTCTGGGTCCTAAGCGGTCTTTAGGGTCCGCGGTGTCTCCCGTGTCTGGCGGGAAGAGGGAGAAACCCGCTCTTTGGCTGCCCCCTGGTGGAATTCCCCTAGAAAATAATTTCTTAATCCTGTAGTTTACTGCTGGAAGAGATTTGTTTGCCAGGTCCAGTTACTTGTGTGTGTGTACTTTCTCCACTTCCTATGCTGCAAACTCTTTGAAGTCAAACATTTTCTTGTGTTTCTTAATATTCCAAGTAGTGCTCTGTTCATAGAATAATTTAAATCTGCACGTTACAACTAACATGGTGTCTCATAGTGTCACCACTGTATTCTAAAGAAAAGAGAACGTGGTCCAAGACATAGATTCTCAATAAGTATTTGTTTAGTTTGACTGACGTTAATGGCTGTATCTTGCGTGCCTGGATACAAATTTCTGGGTCTCCAGACTATTATACATAGTGCTATAGGGAAATACTAGACCAGAAGCATTTTAGGAAGGTTCATACAAAAAAACATAACGGGGCTTGGCGCCTGTGGCTCAACGGGCTAAGGCGCCAGCCACGTACACCTGAGCTGGCGGGTTCGAATCCAGCCCAGGCCCACCAAACAATGACGGCTGCAACCAAAAAATGGCCGGGCATTGTGGCGGGCGCCTGTAGTCCCAGCTACTTGGGAGGTAGAGGCAAGAGACTCACTTGAGCAAAGGAATTGGAGGTTGCTGTGAGCTGTGATGCCACAGCACTCTCTCTAGGGTGATGGCTTGAGGCTCTGTCTCAAAAAAAAAAAAAATAAAATACATACTCAGAAGATAAAAAGTAAAGAATAATTAAAAATGAAGCATGCCTACAAGATGTAGAAAATAGCCTCCAAAGAACAAATCTCAGTTATTGGCCTTAAGGTGGGAGGGAGAGGGAAAGTGTAAAAAAGAGAGGGAGGACAGCAGAAGGAGGGAGAGTAAGAGATTGGGGTAGAAAGTTTATTCGAAGAAGTAATAACAGAGAACTTTCAAAACCTGGAGAAAAATATCAATATTCAGGTACAAGAAGGTCATAGAACACAAAGCACATTAAACCCAACAAAGCTACCTCAAAGCATTCAATCAAGCTCTTAAAGGTTCTGATTAAAAAATTGTCCTTAAGGAAACAAGAAAAAAAAAAAAACATAAAGAAACTACACTATGTCTAGCAGCAGACTTCTCAGTGGAAACCTTCGGACCCAGAGAGAGCGGCATGACATATTCAAAGAGCTGAAGGAAAAAAGTCTTAACCTAGAATATTATATCCTGCTAAAATATCCTTTAAACATGAAGGAGCAATACTTCCCCAGACAGGCAAAGGCTGAGGGACTTCATCAACACCAGATTTATCCTTTAAGAAATGTAAGAAATGTTAAAAGATGTTTTCTAGTCCGAAAAAAAAAAAGGCATTATTGAGCAATAAGAAGTCTTCTGAAGATACACCACACACTGGTAACAGAAAGGACAACAAACATACAATACTTTTGTTGTAATTGTGGTGTATAAACCACTTATATTTTTACTAGGAAAACTAAAAGACAAATCCATCAAAAATAACGACTTTTTGAGAGATAGGATAAAAGGATAGAGATAAAAGAACAAAAGTTAAAAGTCAGGGCAGGGGGATGGGAGTTAAGGGGAAGAATTTCTGTTGGCTTTGTCTCTGCTTGTTTATTTATAAGTAAGCAGAACTGTCATATGTTTAAAATTCCTGGTTATAAAATGTTTTTGCAAACCTCATGGTAACTTCAAATCAAAATAGCTACAAGACATTACACAAAAAAAATATATAAAGCAAGAAATTAAAACACACTACGAGAGAAAAATCACTTTTAACAAAGGAAGGAAGTAAGAAAGAAAGAGAAGACTACAAAACAATCAGAAATCAAAACACAGCATGTCAGGGCAGCACCTGTGGCTCGAAGGAGTGGGGCGCTGACCCCGTATGCCAGAGGTGGCAGGTTCAGACCAAGACCCAGCCAAAAAACTGAAAAAATAAAAAAATAAAAAAAACCCCGTCATGTCAGTAGGTCCTCACCTATTAATAATAATAGTGAAGATGAATGGATTAAACTCTATAATCAAAAAAGACAGAGGGGCTGAAGGGATTACAAAAACAAGAGCCAACTCTCCATTGTCTGCAAGAAACACCCTTCACCTATAAAGGCACCATAGACTGAGAAAAGGGCATTATCAAAGTGAATAGTCATCATATTTACAATAACTACAAATAAAATTAAGGACCCAGGATTAAATTTAACCAAAGAAGTGAAAGGATTCCGTGATGAAAACTATCAATTATGATGAAAGAAATTGAAGAGGACACAGAAAACTTAAAAGCTAATTCAAGCTCATGGATTGGAAGAATTTATATTGTTAAAAAGTCCATACTACCCAAGGCAGTCTTCAGAGTTAATGTAATTCTCACCAAAATGCCAATAACATTCTTCGCAGAAATAGAAAGATTAATACTAAAATTTATATGGAACCATGAAAGACTTAGAATAGGAAAACCATCTGAGAGAGTAGAATGATGGTAAGCAGACTGGAAAGGGTAACAGGTAGGGAGCGATAAGGTAGGATGGTTAATAAGTACAAAAATATAGTTAGATAAAAATGAATAATATCTATAGCACAATAAAGTGGCTATAACCAAGTATAAGTTAGGTTGTACTTTAAAATAACTAGAAGAGTAGAACTGGAATGTTGCTAACACAAAGAAATTAAAAAAAAAAAAATGCCTGAGGTGGTGATACTCCAATTACCCTGATTTGATTAATTCACGTTGTATGCCTATATCAAAACATCACATGTACCCTATAAAGATACACAACTATTATTTACTCATAATAATTAGAAAGAAAAATTTAAAACAAATAAGTAAAATAAAGTTCATGAACCTACAGTTTTGAAAATTACCTGTTTGGTTTTATTTATGTATTTGTTTATGTACTTATTTATTTATTGATACAGAGTCTCACTTTGTCACCCTTAGTAGAGTGCCATGGTGTCATAGCTCATAGCAACCTCAAACTCTTGGGCTGAAGAGATTCTCTTGCCTCAGCCTCCCTAGTAGCTTGGACTAGAGAGGCACCTGCCACAATGTCTGGCTATTTTCTTTTGTTTAGCAGGCCCAGGCCAGGTTTGAACCCACCAGCTCTGGAGCATGTGGCCACGCCCCAACCACTGAGCTATGGTCACCCAGCCTAGCTGTTGGTTTTAATTTCACATCCCTATAACATTCTTAAAAGATCAAATGCTGCTATCTTGCTTTAGATAACATTTCTTTTCACTTTTAAGTTTAAAATTTTCAAGCATATTAAATGCCTGCAGTATTTAAGCAAATTAAATTTCTACATGAGTGAAAATTATTTAGCTTAATCTGATGAAATATTATGGGGTTAAAAAATATATGAGGTAGCGATAAAATCAAATATGGGCTGCACTAAAAGTTTAACTTAATTTCCTTCATCTTTTATTTTAGAAATTGAGGGCTTAGTGAAAAATAATCATATTTATTCATGCTTCCTTACTACCTCCATTACTTTGAAATACCACATAAGAGTATGGGTTGGATGGGGACTAATACAAAAAAAAATTTTACAAATAAAATGAAATGAGACTTTTGAGAAAATACATATTCTTAATTATTTAAAATTAAGAACCTTACATTGTTAGAGAAAATATACACATTTCTAGAGAGTTAAGAAACTTCCTGTATAAAACCAACATCTTTTACCCAAATTTAAATCTATTTTACATTCATGTAATTATTCCATCCTATCAATGCAAGCATATGACATGTTTGCCTGTAATTTACAAAAATATCATAACTATTTAAAAGAACTGCATTTGTTTGAATGTTCAGCTTAAAATTACTTAATATTATTTCTTAAAGTAGTAAGAATGCCTAAACTATGTGTAACAACAGAAGAAATTTGAAACCAGTGAGTTTTGGAAGCAATCATATTCTAAGGGACTAAAATGAAATTATAATGACAAAGATGGATTAAGAATATTGATGAGAAAGAGGCACAATTAGAAATTAGATAAGAAAAACAAGCTACCATAAGATTAATCAAGAAGTATCAGATGAAAAGATTTCAATAGGGTATAATCAGCACAGGAGAGCATGGGATATATCTGTTACATTTACACACTCTGAAATTAAAGCTATTGGGGGAAAGTTTAGAAACATTGATTAAATATGCAAAATTTACTTGTGATTGAAAGAATTTAATCAACAACCATTTTAAAGCATTTGCCTTATTTTAAGAATTGTTCATGAGATATACATGAGGAGCAAAAATTGTAGAGGAATACATGAGAATAACAATTTAGAAAAGATTTAATATAAATAGATATTGATTAAGCCATTTCTGAAAAATAACCCTTTCTGTTTTAAATTCAAAGTCACATTAGCAACATAGTTTTAAACTGCTAGAAAAGCTTTACCAAATAAAGCTACATACAGTGAAATCTTAAGCAGATAAACTATTAATCTAAGTATATGGTTTCACCTCTTTGGGGGTCTCTTTTAGAAGAACAACAGAACTAATGAGTCTCATCATACATACATTATATAGATAACATTTCTTTTAAATATAAAAATAAGGGTTAGGGTTATATTCATGGTTGGTGAATATTACCAAATGTTTTCAATCAAGTTGCCAAATGTTTAGATTAGTCCAGTATCAATAATACCTTAGTGTGAAGAATTATGATAATTTGTGATAGGCCATATTTCTTAATTATTCAACAAAATATGATTTCAGGGTTTAATAGACAACATTGTAAGTGATTTAGTTTGTCAGTATAAACAAGAAAGTCAAAAAAAGATAAAATATATGATTGAAGTATAGTCACACAATATTCCTCCAGTTCTGATTGTTAAAGCCAAATGACATCTTGGTTTATGTGTAATGCAACCGTAGAAAAATCTAACAAGCACTGAATAAGGCCTTATTATACTAGTATTAAGTACTAAATACTTAATCCATATTATCCTAGTATTAAGTATAGTACATAGCAGACTCTAAGTAAAAGAAACATCCTAAAATGTTGAGATGTATAAAATGAAGTAGGAGAAAGAACATGTGGTAGGAAAGAGACTGGAGACTCCTTGGCACAGAATGTATAATTGTAGCAAATACAATGATCGGGAGGCTTGTGTGTGTTAGAGAGTTGTCAAGAAACTGATTCTTGCAACAAGTAGCTTTATTCTCCTGAAGGAGACAGGGTATATTGCAAAGTTTTCCTAGAAAATGAGACAGCAAACTTAAGGCATTGAGCTATGAGGCAGCTCCAAATTTCTATATGCTGTTGAGAAAGAAGGAGTTATTCAAAACAGTGTTGGGAAGGCTGGAAGCATCAGTGTATACCATCTGAGGAGCTTAGAATTCAGAAGGAGATGAGGAGGCAGTGATAAATTTAAACATGAGAGTAATATGCTTGTAATTTAATTTTTAGAATCACAAGTCTGGAATGAGTGCGGAAAATGGATTTGACACTTCTGTTTCAAGTTATTTGGCAAACTGAGAATTACTCAAACAACCTTCTCCCTTGATGTGACTACAAGGCTAAATGTAAAATAGTAAAAAAAAAAAATTAACATTAATACCTCAAGGAAAACAATAATTTTGAAAGGGGAAAATGCAGAAATGAAAAAGATAAGAAACCATTGGTTCTGACATAGACAATGAATATAGTTACTCAACAAGCAGAGTCTTGAGTTGGTACCTAGGTAATATCAAGACTTGGAGCATGGAATATAATAAATATTTGACTTACTCTTTGTGTATGGTGGAGTAGTTAGAATTTAATAGTAATTTTAATAATAAGTATTTAAGTAGAGAAAGGAAAAGAAACTCTTTGATGGCAGTAGAAAGCCATCAGGAAACTGAGTCAAACTGAAGGACTGTGATGTTCAAAACAGGGGAAACTCGCATCCTACTGATACCGGAATTTCAGGTTCTTGGTCTCCATAATTTGAAGAATAAATCCATGGACCACAGCTCAGTGGTAAGACAGAATTTATTTATAGAACAGAATACAAAAAACACTAAAGCTGCTGGTAGAGAGAGAGAGAACTCAAGTGGGAAGAGAAAAGCTCTCTCCGTTTCTCTCCCGGTCTTTCCGCGTCTCCGCTTTTAGGCTTTTAGTCTCGGGGTGTATATAGGCGCATGGGTTCCTTGGCCAGGAAATGAATGAACACAGTCCCTTCCGCTTGGGCAAGGTGCATGAATGTATCAATGAATGAACACAGTTCCTTCCCCTGGGGCAAGGTGAATGAATGTATTAATGAATGAACACAGTCCATTCATGGAATTGAGGCCTAGGAAATTCACATGAAATTGACCTGGGCATAGGAAATGGGGGTTCCGTATTTAGTCCTAAGTGTAAAGTGAAGGAGACACCAAGGCACAGGTGTCTCCTCGGCAGATGTCTGGCCTTTTTGGCTATTCGAGCCTCCGGTGGGGGGTTGGAGGTCCCCCTCCTTGCCTGTCATACAGCCCGCTGGTTCTTCAGCCGCGCTGCCACCTCACCAACACCGCCAAGGAGGAGGTGGCAGGTCTGCCAGTTCCGCTGAGCTGGCCTGGGTGCCACATGTCCTGCATCACTACGAGCCACCTTTATCGACCTTTGACCTTGAGGCCACTTTCCAGTTTTCTTTATTATAGTAATACATGGACCAAAATGGAATAAGTGGCTGTACTGGTATCTGGGAGGTTAGGTTGGAATTCAAAGTTGGCAGAAACCCAGAAATTGGAGAGTGAAATCCTTCGGCAACATTTGGGGAAAACACTAACAAGGCCACCCAGGACAGGATGGGGCCTCTGAGTCTCTGGGAAGCGTGCAGAGAGCCGACAGGAATGCTCAGTCTAATACGCAGATGCTCAGGGTAATACAACCTCACAACTAGGGTCCAAGTATGGCCATGGGGCCTGACTTCAGGTTTCAACTGGTATTTATTGAGATTCAAATAAAGAAGTATTAGGGAAAAGTTACAAAATATGTTGCAATGTCCAGCAGGATGTGCAGACAAGATTGTTTTTCTGGGTTACTTTATCTGGTCTTTTTGTTTGTTTGTTTTGGGGGGTTTTTTTGGCCAGGGCGGGGTTTGAACCTCTGGTATAGGGGGCCAGTGTCCTATTCCTTGAGCCATGGGTACCACACAGTTACTTTATCTTGATGTGGGGAGTGTGTTGTTTGACACCTGTTGTTTATTGGTCTGACAAGTCTCTGCCTTTAGTATTTCTGCCTAGTCAAGTGATTTCTTTTGTTGTGCACAAGGTTGCAATTGTTGCTGCTAACACATATGCCCTGTTCTTGCTATGCCTGTGACTGCAACTTTGTTACAGCTCAAATGGCCTGCTCTGTGTCTGAGGTCATTCACTTTTGCTACTGCCCTGGACATCCTGTTCCCTAAGCATAGCTTAAGGTGTCTTTGTTACCTGTTTCCCATACATATTAGTTATGGCTCATGATGATTAACTTTATCTCAGTCCTAGCCACATAGCAAGCAAATAAATATAAAGTTAAACGTAATGAGAATTCCAGTGATTACACATTTCTCTCTAATCATTGATTAACATAAAATGAAATGGTATTTTATATCAATGAGAATAACTGAAATTTGTTCTCCTTCAAGTAAGTACTTGTATTTGACCCATGCCTGAAAATGGAGAGGTGGTGATGGACTCAACAAAATGATTAAAGTTAGTTATAATGGAGTCCAGCTGTTTTGTTCACATCAGCATATCAGAGGCTTTGGTTCCTATAGAACTTATATGGATGGTGTAGAAAGTTTCAAAAGGTCATTTAGCAGTGCTTTCTCCCAGGGAAAGTATTCTCAACCTAAAGAACAGGAGTAGGCCCCCACTGGAGGAGCCAAATATGAGTTCTTTGGTAAAAAGTCCCCCCGAGTCTTTAGCCAACAGCCAGCATTAATGATCAGCTGTGTAAGTGAGATCTCTTGGATATACAGAGGGTGTCAAAAAAATAAATAAATGAATACACATTTTAAGAAAGGAAAAAATGTATTATAATATATAGTACTCATGTCTAGTTTGACAAGAGACATAAGATACAAAGTATAAGATAACAAAGGTTATCAGTATATATTGAGTATTGCAATTTTAATATAGTGTTTTCATTTCTTAAAATGTGTAGATGATTTTTTTTTACATCCAGCCTCGTAGACTTTTTAAATGACTACAGCCTTAGCTGCCATCTGACTATAGCCACTGAGACACCCTAAACATAGTGCAGACAAACCTTTCCCAGATTCCTGACCTATCAAATCATGAGCAAGGGCTGGGCACATTTGCTTACACCTGTAATCCTAGCACTCTGGGAGGCTGAGGTGGGCAGCTACTTTGAGCTCAGAAGTTTAAAACTAGCTTGAATGAGAGTGAGAACCTCTCTCTCCAAAAAATCGAAAAATTAGCCAGGATGTTGGCGGGCACCTGCAGTTGTAGCTACTCAGCTACTCAGAAGGCTGAGACAGGAGAATCTTTTGAGTCCAGGAGTTTTGGTTGCAGTGAGCTATGATGACCCCACTGCACTCTCGCCAAGGTGACTCTCCGAGTGAGACTCTGTCTCAAAAATAAATAAATATAAAATTGTTTCTTAATCACTAATTTTCAGGTAATTTTTTAATATGCGAAGAGTAATTAGAACTAGAAAGCTGTGATCACTTGGATTATTCAGGAAATATTTTCCCCCCATTGATGTTAACTTCAGTCATGTTGATGCAGGACAAGGCAGCCCTACAACTGCTGCCTTGGCCCTGGTGGTGCTGATGCTGTGGCGGATGGAGGAAGCAGCTTGCAAAAGGGCCGGACACCTGTGCAGAAGACACGGGCACCTTGCTGTCTTCTTCCAGTGCTCTTCTGGCTAGTCCATTTCATGGATGGTGCCTTGCTGTCTCCTCCTCCTGCACATCTGACTGGTCAATGTCATGACAGTTTCCAGGACCTGGGTCTTCATTGGACAGCTGGCTGTGACTGACGAAGACCCACGCCCTAAGAAGTTCCAGCAAAACAACTCCTTGGGACTATATAAACCCCTGAGCGGAGAGCTCAGGGGCAGACCTCGGCAGGACGTTGGAGAGAGAACAGGAGAGCTTGTTCCTCTCCAGGCAGACCTCGGCTGTGGACCTCGCAGGGGGAACAGGAGAGCTTGTTCCCCTCCTGGGTCCTCTTTGCCTGGAGGTCTGGTTTTTCTTGTACTTCTAATTTTTCTTTCTTGTAAATAAATCCTGACTTACCACTACTCTTGTGGTCCGTCGATTCCTTCTTCGAATCGCAGAGACCAAGAGCCTGAAATTCCGGCATCAATGTGATTTGCTTTGGTCAAAGAAAATACTTTAAATGGGCTTGTCCATTAACCTTGTCCTCTTGCACATCTTATCAGTAACGAGTGAGAAGATGGTTGT
>CAUYRH010170360.1:0-24916 GCA_963574655.1 Perodicticus potto | reverse complement strand
TGAAAGGGGATCCCATTTTGATAGTTTAACTGTCCCTACTTATCTTCAGTTTGGGTAATTAACTTTACTAGTGGAAAGACAAAAATGGGAAAACAGTGACTCCTGCCTGTCGCTCTCTGACATAGTTTGTGTTTTCTAATGAAGCAATGTTGCAGCAAAAAAGAGAGGCTAAGAGATGGAAGACAGGAGCTAAGTATAGATGAGACTTAAAAAGTAGTATTTCAGAAAATGTTGCATTATTAGAGGAAAAAGAGGAAAACAAAAAAAGTCACAGTTCCTTGGTAAACTATTTAGTATCTTCAGAAAGTACTTCTGTTGGGCAAGGAAAGCAAAACAAAACAAATATAATAAAAAAACACATAAATAATTTGTCACAAGCAATTTATTAAGGTAAGAGGAGATGTATAAATGAATTCAGAGATGGTTCCAAGCCATAGATTCAGAAACTGTGTACAAAACAAAGGCGGGCATGAACCATATCCTACGCTGGTGTACAAGATACAGACTTGACCCATTTTCGGTGGGACTGGGAATGATATATTTAGTGATATTTATACTGGTGCTTGCATTCACCACGGTGGGGGGGTGATGCAACTTGTGTTTGTTCAATGATATTTCCTGATAGTTCAAACTCTTGTAAAACATCATTTTGAAAAACTTTTAAAGTAAGAAACGTGTATCTCTATCTAAGAAGATGCATAATCTTAGGTTGTTGATAGAAGTTCTTGTTAATAATCATAATAGTAATAATAAATATAATAACTGCATTTTGCACTCCAAGACATTATTCACAGAAGGAAACTTTGCAGCAGGGGTGACTAGAGGGTCAATTTTAAATATACATATGTGTGTATATATATACATTTCTCAAAAATGAAGTATGATATTTGTTTTCCTAGGAAAGATTTTAAGAGCATTGTTTAGGAAAGAAGTGTAGAAGTGTAGAATGCCAAGGCCCATGCTGTTAATGCAAACACAACATACAAGGCACCTACCTTTTTCTGTGAAGCTGTGTTCTATTATGTGAACGGAAATCATACTGACAGGTGTACGAGCGGAAATGAGAGGGATGGATAAGCAATCTTCTGTTTTGATATTCTGCTGGCCTGTAAGACTCTATGGGAAGAAAATATGAGGGGATCTATGCTCTCAGAGTAGCTCTGTCCACTGCACCTGCCACTCATCAGCTGAGTTAGGAGGACCACCAAATTCTGTATGTCTCTCACAGCACAATTTTCATACCCCAGCTCCACACTCACCATGACACTCTGCCCTGGGTTTATCAGAATAATTATTTCTTTCCTTTATCTGTTTACACCAGTCACTATAAAAACAAAACAAAACAAAACAAAACAGGTTTGCTCTAATAATGGTGTTAGTCACTGGACTCTGTAACTCTGCATCCTTTAACTTCCATCTATTTTTAACTCTGAATTCCTGTCTATGTGCTCTCTGGAAGACATTATCCGTCATCTGCAAAATTCCTTCCATACTACAAAATTCATCTGAATGTTTTCTTTATCCTCTTTCTCAATGGAAAATTGATTCTCCTTGGAGGTGCACTTCTTGTCTAAAAAGGTGACTTTTTCCCTCCTTTAATCTTGTTAATCAGCCTGAAGGGAAAATATAAACCTCCCTAACCCCTGACTCCATCTAGAATAGTTCTTACTTCACAGTAGTTTCTCAATAAATATTATCTGAAAGATTAAATGCATGAATAGAAATATTATTTGCCCTTCGTTCAGTCCCTATCTGATTTTGACTCTCAAGGAAAGAGAAAAAATAGAATTTTCCAACTTAGTATAGACTTTATTAAAATCTTAAGTACAATAGACTCAAGGTATTGGAGAAACTGGGCATCAATAAGAGTCATATGTGACACTTACTTGAGGAGACCCTCCTCCCCACTTCTCTCTAGACTTAGAAATTTTTCTGGTAATCGTAAGGACCAGCACTGCCTTGGAAATACAATTTTGATGGGCAGGGACCATAATGAACTTTCCTAATTGACATTTAACAGCAGACAGTATGACTCAACCAAGAAAGAAAAAACAAGGAGAATAAAGTGTGTATGGGCTACACGTGACAAGCTATTTGTTTTCACACAATTAATCCTAATTTGGAAGTCTCAGAAACAACTGGGAACTGTTTGAAGGGGAGGAATGATAGGGCCTGTGGGGACCCCCTTCAGAGTTTGGGAATAAGCTGTGAGCATGCTCTTCTTTTACAGGCATGGGAAGATGAGCCTGTGATAATTGGCTTATGTGATATAATCTAACTGAAACCATTCACCTTCAAGTAATGCTAAAGATCTTAGTTGACAACACAGGTTACGTTGTCACCTGGCCTACTCACAGAAACACTCCCATAAGCAGGAATCCTGCACTGTACTTTTGGAGGTGCTATTTCCATTAATTTCTTTAATACCCAAAAGTATTTTATTTAAAGAAAGAAAGACCAACCACTAGGTTTTCTTGCTTTGGGTGAAAAGTCTTGACCGGTACAGGTCACTTCCAGATTATCTGGCTAGGGTCTTATCCAATCTAATCTGACCAAATGAGATGCAATTGAGGCTGAAATTTTAAATTATAAATTAAGACTATGTAGTTTTTCTCGTTCCATTCATGTTTAATGAATTTTTAAATTGCCTGAATTATTCAGAAAAACACCTCCTTTGTTCCTTAACAATGTATGTTTTAGCTCATTATTTCAAGAATATAAACTTTTATACAAATTTGCTGTGGAATTATATCCCAGAAGTAAAGATGTTTGTTTTATGAAGAATTGCTTTACATCCTTTTTTATCTGAATGGTTTATTCTTTAAACCATTAGAATTAAAGCAAATGCTAAGTCATTTCTAAGGAGGCATGAGGTTATTTCCAATAATGTTTTTTTTCCTGTGAGGAATTTTCTGATCCTATGTGTAGAATTTGTGCTCCCATTATCACCATGTATACACCATCATTGTGTTTATGAATAGCCCCCTCTCCTCTAATGGATTGTAGGTTCTTTTTTTTTTTTTTTTTTTTTTTGAGACAGAGCCTCAAGCTGTCACCCTGGATAGAGTGCTGTGGCATCACAGTTCATAGCAACCTCCAATTCCTGGGCTCAAGTAAGTCTCCTGCCTCCGCCTCCTTAATAGCTGGGACTACAGACGCCTGCCACAATGCCCGGCCATTTTTGGGTTGCAGCCATCATTGTTAGTTGGCAGGCCCGGGCTGGATTCGAACCCACCAGCTCAGGTGTAAGTGGCTGGCGGCCACAGGCACTGAGCCGGATTGTAGGTTCTTTATGGGAGTAGAAGCGTTTACATTTTACACAGGTTGGCACTTAAGTTTGGCTTGAAATATACCGACTATTTAAAAAAAAAGCAGAAAAAAATAATTTCCCTGCCCCTTAATGCAAAATTGTATCACATATTAAGGTAAAATGAAAAGAACTCAGGGGTTTTAGAGTTGTTATGTGCAAAGTTTGTTCATTTGGAGCAGAATTCACATTTAACATTGGAGTCAGTACTATTGCTAGTCGCAAATGCCATCTCAATAGCAATTAGGCTGGTTCAAATGATAATTTTTTGTAGAGAGGAGACAATTTTTGAAATAATTGAAGTTTGCATTTAGATGATATTGAGCTTCAGAGAATCCCAAGTGTCCTGTCCCTATTTAAAGAAAACACTTTTTAAAATTTAGGTTACTTCAATTAGTAAACAGGGTATCTACAAAACTAACTTTATTTTCATCAAAGTACATTTTGTTAGATAATGGCCCTCGTGAAACCAGGGAATATATTTCACTTTCTATAATTTACCCTAGTGACCAAGAGAAGTTGTTCTTAAGAGTAATCATCAAGAAAGGAAATTGCCATCTCCGTGCCTTACATCTGAATAGAACAATATAGTTGACACTAGCAGGCTGACAGAGAGGGCCAAGTTAACATGTCCATGTCACGGGGGCCACCTGTTCTATGATATTCATCTATTTCTGAAAATGTAAACCAGATGTTCTTTGATCACTTAAGACCAGGACTCAACATCCAGAAGAAATCCCTGCCTTTTGTTTCACCTGCCTCATTACCTTAAACTCCCCCAAGAGCCTTTTATGTGGCATTTAGAGAAAAAACTGATTAGCAATTTGGAAGAGAGGATTCTGTCACTGTGCAGCATTCCTGATAACCACAGAAATCAGATGCTCAATATAACTGAGGACAAGGAACTGTCACAAGGGTAGAACTTTTAATGCAAAACAGAGTTTGTTTATTAGGCTCAAACATTTACGGATCAACTATGATTTCTTCCTGGCAAGATATCCTCCTTTTCTCCCTACCTTGCTCAAAGGAGCTGTCAGGTCAGGAAAGGGGAAAAATGAAACAAATGCTTTTTCTCTTTCAATTTCCCAGCGGGGGAGCCCTGTTGAAATGCCAGGCATGCCCTGCTGCTTTCTGCATCAACAGATGGCAGACGGCTGCATTCCTTGTGTTTGTTTCCCATTCAGCAAATTGCAGGTCACATCTGGTCTAGCCTCTGCTCGGCCTGAGCAGATGGGAGTTCACATTCTTTATAGGTGGCTGACTTATAAAAAGAAAGAAAAAAAGGAGTGAAAGAGAAAGGAAAATAGAAATACAGAGAAAAAAAAGAGAGACAGAGGAGCATTGGCAATGGTGACAAGGAAATCTGAGCATCTGGTATGAGTTCAGTATCAGTAAACCAGTTAGCCAGACCCCAGCCAACAGTGAATGGAACAGAATCACACTTAGAAACAGCCAAACAGTCCAGTAGGTGGTGAGCCTCCAGATGAGACAAAGCAGATAGGCACACAATGCAATATACGCTCCAGAGATGCTGTCATTTATTTTATTCCTACCCTGATTTTTAAGGGTAAGTTTTAGGAAGGTCATTCTTGAAGGTTGCATGTGTAATAGCTTTATTTTTTGACTATTTTTTTTTAATCATAAAAGCACATAGATCATATATACATGAATGTATTTATGGGGTACAATGTGCTGGTTTCATATAGAACTAGGAACGCTTACATCACACTGGTTAATATATACCTGATCTCGTTTCCCTAATTATTGTGTTAAAACATTTATACTCTATACTAATAGATCCGACATGTGCCCTTGCATTATGCACCATAGGTGTGATCCCACCATTCACCCTCCCTCTAGACTTCTACCCTATTGCTCTAAATTATACCAGTTCCTATTGGAAAATGCTAAATGCAAACATTCTACTAAGTGGCTATCTGGGTAAAATAGTTGACCAGACAAATCATGGTTATGTGCTTTGGGGCCATAAGAATCTTTCAGAGCTAGGTTCACCATGTAAAGAAACAGTTCTTGAATTTGGATACCTATAATAATCAGGGATAGTGATTGAAGAGGCAGATAACAGAACCTCTGCCAAAGATTCAGAGTCAGTGGCTCTAAAACAATATTTCTAGAATTTACTTTGCAAAAAAAAAAAATCACTTGAGTATTTGTTAAATACATAGGTACAGGATGTTCCCTACACCTTCCATGATTATGTTTCTTCAGCTTTGGAGAAAGACCTGATATTGTTCCTTTAATAAACATTCCATGATTTCTTTCTTTTAATGCCAGTGAAGTTTAAGGAACACTGATTTAGAATAAGACTTGGTGATCGTTCAGTGGAAAAAGCCACACAGGTTTGCTAATATGAAGGGAGGCTTGTAAAGATCTGAATTGTGGTTAATGTATGGGAAATCTGTCTAGATTGAATAGCATCAAATCCAATATGGTTATTTTATCATTGAAATGTCAGGCTTTAACTTTGTTCATCCTGATATAGTTGGAATCTCTCCTCTGCCGAGTCTGTGGTCTCTGAGATTCAAAGAATGAATACACAGACCATGTGAGCAAGGAAAAGGACAGGATTTATTGATAGATGAAAAAGTCAAAGTCTGCGCCAGGCCAACAGGGGATTTCCAGAGCAGAAAGCCCCTGTGGATTACACCACTTTTCTCACCCAACAAGCAGCAGCAGCGGGGAATCTGGGGAGAGGGAATGTCAGAACCGTTTGGCCTTAGAGGCTTGAGGGAAGAGGTTAATTTTAACACTGCCCCTGTGTAGGAAAGCAGTCTCCTTTAGGGTGTGTTCTCTGTTCCAAGAGTGCTGGCTTGGGTGGGACACTGGTCAGAGTGGCTTTAGGACCTGTTTGGGCCTAGAGAACATGGTTAAGCTTGCTTAGGCCTAGAAAATGTGGGTTCACACTCAGCCCTGGATGAGGTAATACTGTATCACTCAGACACTATGAACACCCATGAAGAAATAATAAGGGGAAGATTGTATTTAGTAAGTTACTTTTGTGTAAGAAGGAGTATGGGTAAGAGCATCTATTTGTATTCATATTTGCTTGTATAGTCAGTTGTTCTGTAACACTTGTTCAAATATGTATTTGAAGATACATATTTGTTTCATTCTGTTTGATAAATTAGGTAACATTTTGTGTATAACATAAATTTCATGTTTGCTTATGCACAATTTTGTCTGCAAAATACACTCAGAAAACACAGAAAAGTTCATCTAGATTAACTCAGCTAAGTAAGACATAACTCAGAATGTGCATCCATGTGCCCCTGTGTGTGTACATAGGCATCCGCCCATCTCCAACTAAGACCGGCTTCCTCAGTTCACCTGTTGTGTTAGGAGCCACACCCTTTGATGTCACATCTTTGAACTTGATCGCAGAAAACACACCTGCCACTAAAGCATAATAACTCACAATAGACAATCTACCAGACATAGCCCCAAGCTATGCCTGTTCATTAGTTTTCCCCACTTTGTTCTCAGCCTGCATTTTTTTTCTCTTTCCATTGATATTTTTCTCTCTTTTGCCTCACTCTATTTCGGTCTCTCTTCGCCCCTTTCCCCTCACATACAGGGAAGCAGACACGGCAGTCAAGCAAATAAACCAAGAAGATAATGGATGCCCATTTCTACAAAGAAACTTTCGGTCTTTTTCTGTATAAAAAGTAATTTATTATAGTATTTAGGCAATTGTTAGCCATTTAATATGTGGTAAATTTCGCTATTTTCCTTATTTGCTTCCTAACATTTTTTGTGTTCCTTTCAAAGGTTTTCTAATGTTGTATCCTAGTAGCATTTTTCCCTTAAGCCCCCTATGATGTTAATAAGCTTTTTTATTTTGAGCAGTTTCTAGATTGACAGAGAATGTAAAGAATGTAGCAGGACTCCTCATGTATGTTGAACTCAATTTCCCTGTTACTAACATTTTCAGTTAGTATGCACATTTGCCACACATAATGAACTAACATTGATGCAAACTTTATTCAGGGTTCCTTAGTTTTTAACCTCAGGTCCCTTTTCTGTTCCATGATCCTATTTAGGAAACTTCATTCCATTTATTCCACATGTCTCCTTAGGCTCCTTTAAGCTAGGGTGCTGTCTTAGACTTTCCTTGTGTTTTATAACCTTTATAGTCTTGAGGAGTAGTGGTCAGGCATTTTGTAGAATATCCTGCAACTGAAATACACCTATGCTTTCTTATTAGACTGGAAATACGTGTTTTAGGGAAAGACCACAAAGGTCAAGTGTTATTTTCATTACATCACATCAAGGCTACAAATGATCACTATGATTTTCAACTATTTTGCTGGCGTAGGTCACCTGAATGAGGTAGGGTTTGTCCAATTGCTCCTCAGGAAAGTCACTCTTTTATCTTCCTTTCTACACTGTACTCATCAGAAGAATGTTACTGTGTGTACCATGCACTTAACAAGTGAAGAGTTATACACCTGCCTTTTCTTCTTTTTTTTTTTGTTTTGAGACAAAGTCTCACCTTGTCACCCTGGTAGAGCATCATGGCATCATAGCTCACAGCAACTTCACCCTCTGGGGCTCAAGTAATTCCAGGTGCCTGCCACACACCAGCCTTTTTTTTTTTTTTTTTAGAGGTGAGGTCTCACTCTTGCTCAGGCTGGTCTTGAACTCATGAGCTCAGCTAATCTACCTGTCTCGGCCTCTGAGAGTGCTGGGATTCACCTGCCTTTTCTTGAGGGCATTGAGGGCAGGGTATCTACATAAATTACTTACAATTCTTCCACAAACAATTTTATTTTTTTCTCCATTGTTTATTCCCTTATTCAATCACTTAACTATATTATTGTGCATGTGTGTGTTTGTTTCTAGCGCTTTCTTCCTTTATGGCACTACAAGATGCCCTGTAGGTGGCTCATCTTGTACATTTCCTCCTTAGTCTTAAATTGGTCATTTCTTCTAAGAGACTTTGTGTCTTTGATTGGAGAATGGTATTAAAAAAAACAAACAAAAAAAAAAAAACAAGACCTAGGTGCTAGATGTGCTTATTGCTAGTAGGGTATCTTTGTTTCTAGGCCTCCTCAGCTGAGAAACTAAAACAATGATGTGTGTATAGTTAACTGTATACACATGTATGTATAAATATATTTCTGTGTAAACATGTGTCCATATTAAGCTAAAAATAGGTTCATACTGATGCCTCCAGCTGTAATACATTATCCTATGGATTATTTTAGCCTCCTTCACCTGCTTATCTGTAACCTCCCATAACAGCAACAAAAATCCCAGCCCCTACCATGCGCTATTCATTTAGGTAATTGTTCATTTCCAGTATATGTATGTAACAATATCTGAATCATTCACCCATACACTCATGGGAACTAATACTATCAGCTAGAATGCAATCTTTATGGACAATCTCTTCTGCCTTTACTCTTATTTCCAGTTCTAATTAGTTCCAGAGTTACTTAGGTCAGCAAATTTTCACCCCACAACCATGTGCGAGTTTGTGTTACACATTCATAAATTGATATATGCATTTGTAGATTGTTTTATCATGCAGTGTTTTTTTCCCTAGGACACCCTGCCAACCTCCTACATTATTTTTTAATTTGCATAAATTAAAATTACTCTGTGCTATAAAATTCTACAGGTTTTGACAAATGCATAATGTCACATATCTACCATTATAGTATCATGCCTACTAGTTTCACCACCCCCAAAAAATCCTCTGTGTGTGTTTTATCCATTGAACACTATCCTGTGCCCAGGAAACCCCGGCAACCTTGGATGTTTTTACTGTAGCTATGGTTTTGCCTCTTCTGGAATGTCATATAACTGGAACCATAAATTATGTACACTTTTTAGATGGACTTCTTATACCTAGCAATATGAATTTAAAGATTCATTGCTGTCATTTTGTGGATTAATAGCTCACTTTTTTAAATTGCTGAATAATAGTCTGTTGTATGGATCCCTCAGTTGATTAGCCTTCATTTATTGAAGGACAATTTGGTTGCTTCCAGTATAGGGCCTTCATGAGTAAAAGGTATTATTAAAATTTGAATGAAAATTAGTTTGCTAACTATCTAGTAGTGCAATTGCTGGGTCATATAGTAACAGTATATATATGTTTGTTAGAAACTGCTACACAGTCTTCCAAAATTGGGATATAATTTTTGCATTTTTTTTAAGAAATGAATGAGAGTTTCTGTTGTTCTGTATCTTTAACAGGAACTGTTAGTGTCAGGTACTTTTAATTTTATGCATTCTAGTAGGGCTATCTTATTGTATTTTGATTTGTTATTCCATAATGAATGAAATATAATGTCATGAATGTTTTAATATGCCTTTTTTGGCTATGATCTATTTTGAGTCTATTCTTCTGAAAAGTAAAAGCTCTGTTTCTAAATTCCATTTTTTAAATTTTTTGTATATGGGCATCCAATTTGTCCAGAACTGCTTGATGGAAAAAACTATCTTTCATGCATTGAATTGACTTGCTTTTTTGTCTAAGATCAATTCACTATGTTTGTATGGATCTAAATCTGGGCTCTCTCCTCTGTTCCACTAATGAAATGAAATAGATTAAATCTCGAGTTGGGTAACGCCAGTTCTCCAGCTTTGTTATACTTCTTCAGTATTATATTGGCTAGTCTATTTTTGTGTGTTTCCATGTAAACCTCATAATCATTTAGTTGATGTCTACAAGCTAGCTTAGTACTTTGATTGGGATTGTACCAGTCAAATTGGGGAAAATTAATATCTTCCTGATATCAACTTTTTCAATCTATGAACGCAGAATATCTGTCCCTGTATTTATATCTTCTGTGATTTATTTCATCAGAGTTTTGCTGTTTTTTATATATAAGGCCTGAAAATAACTTGTTTGATTTACACTTACGTATAATTTTGTTTCAAATTTCAAATACTAATGTCTTTGTTTGTATGTAAGCAAGTAATTAACTTTTGTATACATGTATTAAATTTCTGTCCTTCCACTCTGCTATGCTTATTAGTTCCAGAATTTTTTTCTGTTGATATTTTGGAAGTTTTCCATAGACTATCAGGTAGGTATTGATTAGTGAAAGTTTAATTTCTTCCTTTCCAAGGTACATAGATTTTATTTTGTTTTTCTTGTCTTATTAGAGTAGGCAAGTCTTCCAATATGATGAAAGTAGAAGTTTTAAAATAGGACATTTTTGCCTGCTCTCATCAGTGGGTATGATGTTAAATTTAAAGTTTTAAATTTCTTTACATTTTTTAATAGATAAATAAAAATTATATGTGTTTATAGTATACATGATGTTTGTGAGTGGCTAAATCAACATGCATTGCCCTACACATTTATCATAACTTTTTTTTGCAAGATCATCTAAAATCTTCTCTAATAGCAATTTTCAAGTATACAATATATCATTGGTAACTATAGTCACCATGATGTACAATAAATCTTTTAAACTTATTTTTTCTGTTAAATAAAATGTTGTGATCTTTGACCAACATCTCTCCAATCCTCTAATGTCACGAGTCACTTCTGACACCACTTGTCAAGGCCCTGGACTGGCCAGGTCTCGGGCCCAGCTTAACTAGGTTCCGGACGCTGATCGCTAAGTTACCTTGCTCAGAAACAGTTTCTCTTAGGTGCCTGAGGGCTATCTACTTTAGCTGGAGAGAGAGAGAGAGTGAGCCTTAGAGAGAATAAAGCAGTCTTCTTAGAAATATAGATCTTTAGTCTTTAGCAGAGCTTTGATTACTTCAGCAGAGACACGCTGTACTGGCGTTCTGCAGGCAGGAGAGGAGACAGAGTTAGAGTAAGCAAGTCCATGATAGAATGCGCATGCTCCCGGCTGCATGCTCCTCCAGCCTAATATAAGGCTGATCCGGTGCCTCTCAACACCACAGGTGTAGAGACTGCCAATTCACGACTGCTCTCATCTCGCGAGCTCTCATGCTTGTCAGGAGAGTTAAATCCCTCTCCATGCCCTCTCCACCACCGTGCTCCATTAGTGAGCTATACACGTATTTCTTATAACTCTCACTCCTCCTAGCCATAGACTGTATGGGCTGCAACACTCTAGGCCACCCATCCTACTCCTACACCAGCCTCTGGCAACTACCGTTTATTTACTCTCTGTTTCCATGAGTTCGACTTCTTTATATTACACATGTAAGTGAAAAATTATGAAATTTGAAAGTTTTCCTTTCTTCCCAGTTTGCTGAGAATTTGTCATTAAGGGGTGCTGGATATTTTCAAATGCCTTTTTTTTTTGCATCAATTTATGTTATTGTATTATTTATCTTCTTCAGACTGATGCTGCAGTAGATTACTCTGACTTCCAAATGTTGGACTTAAATTGTATGCCAGTAATAAATCCACTTGGCCATGTGTTAATTACTTTTCTTATACATTGTTAGATTTGATTTGCTAATGTTTTGGAGAATGTCTGTGTCTATGTCTATAAGAGACACTGATTTGTAGTTCTCTTTTCTTGCAATGTTTTTATTAAGTCTTAGTGTAAGAGTAACATTAGCTTTATAGCATATGTCAGGAAGTGTTATCCCTGCTTCTACTTTCTGGAAAAGTTGGGAGAGTAAACATTCTTTTTTTCTTAATTATCTATTGCCTTTGTGAGTTAAGGTAGTTTGTATTTTAATAGAATTATGTCTTAAAAGTGTTGTTACTAGCATTTGTTTATTACTCTTTTAATATCCAGTTATAATGGCCTTGATTTCATCTTTTTAATTAGTTATTTGTATGTTCTCTCTTTTTATCTTGGTTAGCCCAGTTTTTTTCTTTTTTTTTTTTTGCAGTTTTTGGCTGGGGCTGTGTTTGAACCTGCCACCTCTGGCATATGGGGCCGGTGCCCTACTCCTTTGAGCCACAGGTGCTGCCCCGACCCAGTTTAAAGTTTATCAGTTTTAATAGTCTTTTCAAAGAATGGGTTTTTGCTTTTGATAATTTTCTCTTTTGTATTCTCATTGTTGATTTAACTGATTCATATCAGTGTTTAAAAAGTATTTCGTTCCTTCACCTTCCTTTAGGTTTCAGTTGCTCCTCTCTCTGTCTTTGTATGTGTTCTTTTGTAGTGGAAGATTAGATTACTGATACAGTAGAACCTCCATAGTTGACCACTTCCCTACATTGACCACCTCCTCAAGTTGACCTTATTACTGATACAGTAGAACCTCCATAGTTGACCACTTCCCTACATTGACCACCTCCTCAAGTTGATCTTATTACTGATACAGTAGAACCTCCATAGTTGACCACTTCCCTACATTGACCACCTCCTCAAGTTGATCTTATTACTAATACAGTAGAACCTCCATAGTTGACCACTTCCCTACATTGACCACCTCCTCAAGTTGACCTTATTTCATAGACTAGATGTGCACCACATGCGCATATCAGTGTAGTAGGCCTACTTCCTTATTTTGACCACCTCTGTATGTTGACCAGTTTGTTGCACCTCCCTAGGGTGGTCAACTTATCGAGACTCTACTATAGTAGATTTTCCTTCTCCTGAATGTTCTAAGATTTGTTTAATGGCCCAGAATTTGGTCTACCTTGAAGTTGTTCCATGTGAACTAGAGAAAAATATTTATTTTGCTGTCCTTTGTAGAATATTCTGTAATATTCTAGATTGATTTGTTTGATAGTGATGTTTATAAACCTATATTCCTATCTACTCAATCCATCAAAGACTTTGAAGCTTTCATCTATAATTCTGAATGTGTATACTTTTTTGATGTTTCTATCTTATTTTCTCATTTGTTTTCATACTCTATATTACTTGAATACACATTTAAAATAGTTATGTCTTCTTGTAGTATGACCCATTTATCATTATGTAATGCTCCTCTTTATCTCTAATAATTTTTCTGAATTCAGTTTTGTCTGAAATTAATGGCTACTCTGGATTTATTTTGATTGGTATTATCACAACACATAATTCTTTATTATCTCATCTTTAATTTATATGAATCTTTATTATTTAAAATAGTTTTTTATAGTCTACCTATAGTTGTGTCTTTTCAAAATTTTATTCTAAAATATATGGCATTTAATAAAAATCAAATGTCCAGACTAAAGTACTGTCTAACTGAAGTATTTATGATCTGAACCACTCATTGAGCATTTGTTAAAAGGTACCTAACCACACTTTATCAGGATTCCTCATGAGTCACTAGGGCACATTATAGAATTTCTCTCACTGGGGGACATTATCGAATTTATCTCAGAGAATTTTTATAAGAATTAATTTTAAAAATCCATATATAATGTACTTAGTACCGTGTTTGGCACGTAGTGAGTTCTCAAAGTTAACTATTATTATATACAGTATGACTTGACACTTTAATTTTTGTGTGTCCATGTCTTTTTCTATTGTATCTTTGATTTACATTCTCATTCCTTCAGGTTTTTATTTCGCATGAGAATTTTGGCAATATTTTACTGATACTCTTCACTCTAATCATACTGAGATATTTCAAAGTGACACTGTCTTAGTTTTGACTTTTCCCCAAATCAACCTTTAGACAAGAATGTGAAAGCCAGTGATTTATTTGGGAGATGATACCAGGACTACTTGTAAGAGGGGGAGGATAAGGTAGATAAAGACGTAAAGGAAGCCAATACCCTTAGCATAAAAAAGCCAGTACCATGATGAGCTATTCTGCTGGTAGCCAGCATGAAACAACCATCAGATGTACAATACAAGTGAGTATTGATCAGCAATCTAAATGCATCATTGGCCAAAGCTTGCTGCCTAGAACTTTAATTCTCCAGTACCCTTTACCAGCCACATAGTGTATAACTTAAGACCAAGACTTCACAAACCAAACTAGACAGAACAAGGTACAGGTACCTGCTGTAACATGCAGTCAGCACACACTGCAGGTAGGCTTAGGCCAGAAATGAGTGGGATGCTAATAGCAGCATCCGATATCTTACGACCTTTTACATCTGTGCATGCAAATCCATACTATTCTCTCTGAGATATACTGCTTGTTTCTTATTTAATTATTAACTTTCAACTTATCCGTTTAGCTTAGCTAAAGTGATGCCTCTTCTAGGAAGTTTTTATAAGATCTGATGCAGGTGTCCTAATCCTTCATGTGACAAGATGTAGGCACAATATCCTGTGCTTTTTTGTTTAATCATATCATTCAAATTATGTACTTGGTTTTAATGATCAATTCTTTTCTCCTACAAAGCTTGATTCTAAGCTTCTAGTCAAATATACAACTATCATATACCTAGAGTTTTGCATGGTATCTGGCACACGATTTTTTTTCCCAGCAAATATTACATATACATGTCATATTTAGAAAGAGAACAATCTCAGTAATCATGGCTATGTTTTAAAATGATTTTTTTAATTGCTAAATTGTAAGAACCTTTGAGCACGTTCAAGCATGTTTGCCTCGCAAATGAAGATGTATACGTTCTCTTTTGCAATTATTTTTTCACAAGCATAAAATGGATTCTGTTCAAAACAATTTTAAAGAACAACTTTATAAGCAATATAATAGGGATCATTTTGTGTTTGTTTCTTCTCCTTTTTTAGTCTCTATGTGATTTTATATTCTGAGACTGTACTCCCTTTTGTGTAAATGCATTCCAAATCTCATGTTATACCATTGATATCATTTGCAAAGGTTGATATTAGTTCATGCTAAGTAGGTTAAAGTTATTCAAGCAGAGTCTTTTTGTTGTGCAAAAAAGTAGAAAGCAGCAGGGAAGCACTAAACCAGCCATCATCTTAGCTTCTATTCTGAGTGCAGGAGCTCTTACTCTCAATGCAAACGGTATATTGAAAGAAGCAATTCCTAGAACCCTAGCATTTACTACTTCTCCACAAATACCATAGTAAAATAAAACAACATAATTTTCTATATGAAGGAAAAAGGAAGATAGAGCCATAGATAATACACATCTTATGTTTTTGAAGTCACAACAGACATTCTGGGTAGAAGGAATAAAATATAGATGGATAGATTGACACATACTGAATGTGTCTGAATATGGTGCTTTTGTTGCTTTTCCCATCAATTGGGCTAAAGCTAATATTACCTGTATTTTAGAGTCCTCAACACATTTTAAATATATATGTCGTATTTAGAAAGGGAACAATTTTAGTAATCATGGCTATCAGTATACATCACTAAGTCCACTATTGCTATCATGGTTTGTATTTAAAAGAGAAAGTCCTCTCTTTTTGGGGGAGGACTGGTGTGAGTTCACTTTTAAAACTAGTGAGAAGAGATGACAAGTTTCTGATGAAAATGGAACTATTTTGTCATGTCTTGGGGTTTTATTTCATCCATACTTAAGGGCTGTTTAAACCCGGCGATTTTTGTCAATGTATATACTTAAAAATGTCTAACAGAGCTAACATTTAATAATGTATAAATGTTATGTTCCAAGGCCATCTTGGAATTGCCAAGGCCAGCTGCTCCCATCTGCAACTTCACAAGTGAGCATAAGAGAAACCAACATAATAATTGTCCAGCTGAGATCAGCCAAGTGTGAAAAAGAACAGTCAGATACTTAAAGCAATCATAAAATGTCAAACTATTGACATTAGTTATCATGTACTTTGTTGCAAAGTCTTTTATAATTAGTCAATAGATGAAATAGAGTATTAGATACTAATTTATACATTCTATTTTAAACTAGAAAATGGTATATTTCTTTTTCATAGAAAAAGTAAAAAGGTTAAAAATATATACTTTTTATGAATCTTTCGCTCCCATTTCTAATGTCTTATATTCTTTACAACTCAGATTTCCAAAAACATTACTTATGAATTCTATTAAAAATTAAAGATTAGGGTGGTGCCTGTGGGTCAAAGAGTAGGGCGCCAGCCCCACTTATTGAAGGTGGTGGGTTCAAACCCAGCCCCAGCCAAAAACTGCAAAAAAAAAAAAATTAAAGATTAGACAGCAAGCATATGTTAAGTTTGTCCAATATTTTTGGAAGTTTAACAGAATCATTTATAGGGCCAATTTCCAAATACCAAAGGATTCACTATATAAATCCATTCAAGACTGGGTAGATTCTCTGCAAAAAGTCACTGATATTTCTCCATCCTTGGTTTAATGGACCTATTCTTATAATCAGAAGTTGGAGATTATTTCCCTTAGTTAAACCTGGAATGGCCTTATGATTTGCTTTTGATCATCAGAAGATGGTTGAATTGATGAAGTGTGAGTTCCAGAAACTAGGTCTTAACTGCTGACTTCCCTTTTACTCTCTTGGAACCCACATAGCATCATATCAGAATGCTTGGTTAGACCCCAGGAGTATGAAAAGCTACACAGAGGAAAATTAGATGCCCTAGCCAATAGGAAGTATCAGTGCCAGGCATGTAGTCATGTAAATAAGGCCATCTTAGAATTGCCAAGGCCAGCTGCTCCCATCTGCAACTTCACAAGTGAGCATAAGAGAAACCAACATAATAATTGTCCAGCTGAGATCAACCAAGCATGAAAAAGAACAGTCAGATACTTAAAACAATCATAAATTGCTTTTATCTTGAGCTGCTGAATTTTATAATAACTTGTGAAACAATACACAACTCTTGCAAAGATGAAAGTGGAAGAATAAAGTTTAATCTAAAATTTACTCATCTTACTTGATAAGAAGCTTACACACCTAATAAGATTATTTTTGGCACTTGGTTTTTTATTTACATTTCCCCATGCCTAAGTTTTAAATAATTTTTTGGTAGTCAGGCCTGCTCTGGAACCAAAATGTAAGACCAAAGTATTTCAAAGGATTTTGAACATATACAACAATATAGGATATATACAAACACAAAAAAGATTATTCTGATGAAGCCTATAGCAACATTTCATCCCCAAACCTCTTAGAACAGAAGTCTGCCATATTGATCAGCATGGATGTAAGCCCTACATAGAGGATTGAATGCCTGCGATCATGAAGCCACTTCCAATAACACAAATTTCCACCAGAGAAAGAGTTTAAGTATATTAAAAAGAAGATATCACAATATAATGAAAACTTCATTGAGAATTATTATATGTCATTGACATTATTGCCATTGCCAAATATTCAAATAAGGTGTTATCTTACATTAAAATGTTGTCCCTACTGATTTGTCACAGATTAGTGTGTTACTGTTTGTCAAGATGAACTTTTGAATAAAAATTGTTTCATTCCACTGTACTTTTTCCATAAACGTAACAGATAGGGATTTACATAGATTATACGTTTAAATGTAAACAGAAAGCCTCAGACTTGTTCTGGCCTTCTGGGCAATTTGAAATCCAGATGTTCATCAGAGTCCATCAGGCAAAATTTCCAGGTTTGTGTTTGAAGTAGAATTTTTATTCGTTTTGTTTGTTTTATGTTAATTTCTACAAGTTATCCTCATATGTCATCAGGACTGTACACCACAGCCTTATAGGAAGGGTATCACTTCCAACTATAATCATTCCTTTTGGATAATTAGAAAATATACGAAGTCTTCAGAGCCTGCCAGCCATGTGCTGCTTCCATTCTTTCACCCTCATGACATGGTGTCATTATGAATGTTTTGAGATACACAAAAATCAAGAAACATAAAATCTACTCTGCAGAGATTTCCTAACACCAAGGAGGTCCTTACCAGAAATGACTCCTCATTCTTGAACTGTCCATTCTCTAGAATGGTAGGAAAAAGGGTTTTTAAAATTACCCAGTTTCAGGTATTCTGTTATACATAACAGAAAAAAGCCCAAGGAACCTATTTAATACTGGATTTTTATGTTCACGATGAAAGAGATTTGAGGTCAGGTGCCAACTTTGGCTTTCCCTTCTGCTTTCATTTTTTGAGAATTTAAGCATCATGTCAGTGAGGAAGTATTCCTCTCCACTGAGGATTCCTAACTGTTGGGGGGCATTCATTCGTAATTAGAGAAAAACACTTTTGGTGTGTAAAACTGCCTTCACTGTACTCTGAAATGCACCATGTTGCATAGCCAACCCTTATATGGGCTAGCGCATAGTATACGAACAATGACGCAACTGGTTTAATCACATTAGTCTGTTTGTGTGTGTGTGTGTACAATGTTTGATTCTAGATGTTCTAGAAAGCACCAACATATCCTAGAATATATGATGTGAGGAACTAACTTTTCTATACTTTTTCAGCCAAACTGAAAAGAACTTCATTGACTAGCAAGTGTCCAGATAAAGAGTATTAAAGTTAGGGAGCAACTGAAACTATGGTAGGAGAAGACTCAGATTTTTTTTATTAATGACAGAATTTAAGCAGGTAATTTCTAACTGTTTTATCTCAAATTTTCAGCTTTATATTAATCATGAAACAGAATAAACTGGGGAAAACACAGCAGAAAAGGAATGTAAAATAAGTGTTTTTAAAATTACAACATTACAAATTACACCCTAACTGATAAAAAGGTATACAATTATTATGTACCCATAATAATTAAAAAACAAAAACCTAAAGCATTACAAAGTTCAGCTTCCCTATGAGAAGACAAATATACCTGCATCTTAATTAAATCATAGACTTGGAAAAATAATTAAGCACCATCTGGTCCCCACAACTTATGTAAGAGAGAAGAGAAAATTGAGAAAACTGAAGTCTCTTTCTGACAATGTCATTACTTTCCCATGAGACGTTGAGCAAATCATGTATCTCACTGGGCTAAAGTTTCCTTTTCCACAAATTTTTCATCAGAAAAGATGACTTGATGGCTCTTAATTTTGGATAAGTTTATTGATAAATCATGGAGATTTTGTCAGTATTAATAAGCTTTTATAAAAGTCACTAAATTGTGTCATAACAAAATTTAAGACAAAGAATGTGTTATGCCAGGACAATAAACATTAATTTCATTGAGCGTTTTCAATTTGTCAGTCACTATACTAAGCAATTATGATGTGTTTTCATTTTTAACATTCACTACAACATTAGGTTGCAGTTTTATTATTTTTCCCTTTTAAAAGAAGTGGAACTGAAGCACAAATAGTGCAATTTTTTCACTATTGGTGGTAGTTGGAGCTTGAATACCCCAGGGAGTGTAATTATGAATGCTTGGTCTTAACCAATGTGCCACGAAAATAAATTATTACCTTACTATGTATATGGTAAGTTCTAGTGGCAGAACAATAAAATTATCTGTAAACTTTGTAGTAAATGCTTATTGGTATAAATTCCAAATAGCAAAATTTTTCCTTTTTACTACCTGCTATAATTCAAAGATTCATATTTGACAGACACATCCTGAAATAGAAAGTAAAAATGAGGTAAGTAGCTCTACCAGATATTTAAACACTCTGTAAAGCCTCTAAAATTAAAGTAGTATAGAACCATTAACACAAATCAATGGATGGAATAAATCACTTAGAAAAAGATCCAAAAACATTTGATAGTTTCCCACGTGGAAATATTGGCATTTCAAAATATGGTAAAATACATAAACTTTTGAATAACTAGCACTGAGACAAATATTAGCCATTCAAGAGAAGAAAACTGTAATTATAATACATACTGTGCAACAGAATAACCCCCCAAAATAATAGTGATCTAAGTGAAAAAATAAAATTGTACAAGCCTGTGATGTAAACATCAACTTTTCTAAATTTTCCCCAAAATTCAGAGAAATAAAATATTGATAAGTTAGTTACATTAAAGTTTTCTGGCAGAACAGAATTTTCACAGGCAAAATCAAAAGACAATAACAAGCTGGGAGAAAATATCTAATTTTTACCTTATATTTAATCATCAACATAAATATTAAGATGAAAAATTCCTTAGGAAAAAATGTGCAAAAAATAATAAACAGTGCCCAGAGATTTGTAATACTAAATATAACCTGAGGCATCTGAAAATCATATTCAATTAACTCTTTACAGAGATATAATTCTTTACATTTTAGATTGGTAAAATTCAAAAAGCTTGTCAACATAGTGTCTTTAAAGAAATGATGGAAGTACTAGCTTTCTTAAAATTGCCAATGAAATGTCAAATGAAACAAACGCTATGGCAAAAAAATTTGGAAATATTTCGCACATAGTTATTTAAAGCTTTTGGTCATTTTATCCAGCAATCTCTACTTCTGTTTTATTTATTTATTATTGTTATTTTCACTCTGGAAGGAAGCTGCAGCAAAGAACCGAGTTCTAGATTTTTTTTTTTTTTTGCAGGTTTTTTTTTTTTTTTTCTTTTGTTTTTTGGCCGAGGCTGGGTTTGAACCCACCACCTCCGGCATATGGGGCCCGTGCCCTATTCCTTTGAGCCACAGGCACCGCCCTGAGTTCTAGAATTTTATCATGAAAATATTTTGCCAAAAATACAAGCAACCTATACATAAAGTTCTTTATAAAGGAAAAATATGGAAAACAACACAAATACTCATCCACAAGAGACTGGCTGACTATACTCATTATATTCCAACAATTAGATATTATGTTAGCATATTATTTTATTTTTCAAATTATTTTAAAAAGGAATAAGAAAGATACATAATTTTTCATGTCTCTAATTAACCATCCTCTCTGTTTCCTTACGATAAAACACATTTGTGAATAGTTACTCCAGAGAAAGGGAGAAGGAAATCTTATACTTTTCCAAGGTATTGCTGACTCTTAGTTCCTGAAGTATTTCATTTGCATTGGGCAAGAACATTAAAAAAAAAAAGAGTGAGATGATATATAAAATTACTACTTAAATATTTGTGGGCGATCTTAACAAAAACCAATTATATTACAATAAATCTTAGCAAAAATTAATTTTAGTCTAAGCCACGATGGTCATTGACACATGGATGTAAAAAAATTGCAAGCAAATCTAGATTGTGGTTTTGTGGATTTTTTTCACAAATTGAAAATACTTCCACAAACTCCCTTCTATTTCTGTTCAAGATTCTGTTATTTTGCCTTTGTGTATATCAAGGTGAGATTAAACACACCTTAATTATTCAGTCTACATAGTATGTCCGTATAAAATGGACCCAAAATTAAAGGTGTTTTGAAAGATTCTTAAAGTTATTCATTAGAAGAAATAAAAGTAATTTTTTATTGATAAAGAGTTTTTGCTTGTTTTAAAGGTCAAAGGAATGGAATAAAGTCCAGATTTAATAAAATGTTATATAGTGATACCAGTAAATATTGTGAGGTAAGGAGCTCCAAATCCACGCCTTCAAAAAAGCAACTAAAATTTTGGCAAACTATCACAATGAATATTTTTTTCTCTTGCAAATTCTAACGTTCTTTTCTTTATATATTTATTCATTTTTCAATTTCAGATCTAATGAGGGTACATGTAATTAGGTTCCATTATTTGTGTTTGCAAGGTAAAATCTGAGCTGTAGTTGTGTCCTTCAGAACACATGCCATATAGCCACACACAGCTTAACTACTATATTGGATGGTTCAGATAATGGATTGTTTCCATTACTGCAGAAATTTCTATTGTATTACTATTGTACATCTACACCAGCGCTGCATAGCAGAAATGTAATGGGAGCCACACATATAGTTTAAAATCTTCTAGTGGCCACATTAGAAAAGTATGAAGGAACAGATGAGGTTATTTTTAATAATTCAGGGAATGCCAAAAAATGTATACATATTCCATGTGGTTAACCAGTTCTCTCAGCACTATTTATTGAATAGGGATTCTTTTCCCCAGTGTATGCTTTTGTTTGATATGTCAAAGATCAGATGACAGTACGTAGCTGGTTTCATCTCCAGATTCTCTATTACATTCCATAGATCTATATCTCAGTTTTTGAGCCAGTACCTTGCTGTTTTGATCTTGTAATCTCTGATCTGTAGAACTGTAGTACAACCTGAAGTTTGGTAGTGTGATGCCTCCAGATTTGTTTTTATTTCTTAGAATTGCATTGGCTGTTCAAGGCTTATTCTAGTTCCATATGAAACAAAGAATTTTTTTTTTAAGTTCTTCAAAGTATAATGTTGGTGCTTTTAATGGGGATTGCATTAAATCTGTAGATTGTTTTGGGTAGTATGAATATTTTAACAATGTTGATTACTCCAAACCATGAGCATGGTATGTTCTTCCATGTGTTATGGTCTTCTGCTATTTTTTTTTCCTCAGGGTTTCATAGTTCTCTCTGTAGAGATCCTTTATGCCCTTTTTTATGTGTATTCAAAAGCATTTCATTTTCTTTGAAGCTACGGTGGCAGGTACTGTGTCTTTGATTCTCAGCTTGACTGTTGCTGGCATATATGAAAGCTACTAATTTGTGGACATTGATTTTATATCCTGGGATGTTTGTGTAATTTTTATCACTTCCAGGAGTCTTATGGTTGAGTCCCTGGGGTTTTCTAAGTATAAGATCATACCATCAGCAAAGAGTGAGAGTTTGACCTCCTCTTGTCCACATTTGGATTCCCCGGATACCCTTCTCTTGCCTGATTGTGTTGGCTAGGCCTAGTGGCAATAGTGGACATCCTTATGTGGTTCCAGTTCTAAGATGAAAGGATTTCAGTTTTATTTCATTCAGTATAAAGTTGTCTGTGGTTTTCTCATATATGGCTTCTATCAGTTTAAGAAATGTCCCACTGATGCCTATGTTTTAAAGTGTTCTTGTCAGGAAAAGATTTTGAATTTTTTGAATGCTTTAGAGAATATTCTCCTAAATAAAGTATCATAAGAATGGAAAAGCAAGCATCCAATGTGCAGAATATTAATATGAAACTAGTAGATGAACAAGTACATGAGAGAAAATCACATTTAAATTAGAGAAGTGGGAAGGGGGGGATATGGTAAGCTCTCATATATTAGGTACACTATAGGGGTATATGGCTCAGGCACATCTGGGTAAAAGGCTCAACTGCAACTTGGACTTTATCCAACAAATACAAACAATAACCTAATTGTATATACCCTTACATTAATCTGAAATTAAAAATATGTATTTTAAGAAATCTTATTGGAAGTAAAATCGATCATTCCCCAAAAGTATATGAATTTCAAGTAAGAGAGATGTATGTAGCACATTCAGATACACTTGACCAGCAATGGTACTTTCAGTTCATCTTTCTCCATTGAATTGCTTTTCTCCTTTTAAAAATAGTTAGCTTAATCACACTACCTTTTTACCTCAATTTGGGATATTTTAACTAAGTCACAAGATTTTCTATCCACATAAATAAATTCTGCCAGGATTTTCATGGATAAATACTTCTTAATGTATAAAATTTGAGACCATTTTCAAAAGAGGCATTAAGACAAAAAATATAGTTGAGAGTATTTTGAGAAAGAGATGTAGTAAATGTTATTTGGTCTTTTCAAATTTGATATATCTGCCCAAAGGCCATCACAGCTATAGTCACTTCATTTCTTTGTTCATTTGCTTATCCCTTTTACAGAATAAAGAAAAGCTTTATAATGGAATGACCAGAAATTCTAACCCATTAGGTCAGTCCGTGGTTCCCAAATAACTGACAAAGAACAAACAAAATTGGCAGACCTTTCTTTGCCACGCAAGCTCATAGTCATTTTGCAATGAAATAAAAGCATATTTTTCATAGACTTTCACAGTAGTTAAGGATAAAATTTTGGTGATTTCATTCTGAAGGTTGACCTCCATTTTGCAATGGTATATGAAAAAGAAATGGGATATATCTAAAAAAGAAAATATTTTGAAAGTCCGTAGTAACAACTGAAATAAAAGTGGCACCATATTATGAGTCTAAGGAATATACTACTTAATAAAACATTGTTAAATTGTGGTAAAATATACATAACAAAAGATTTACTACCTTAACTGTTTTTAAAAATTGTTGCACGATCATGATTATCACTTTTCATTTCGAGAACACTTCCCTTTTTGTATAACTGAAACACTATACTCATTGAACAATAACTCTGCATTTATTCCTCCCCACATCCCCTGGCAGCCACCATTCCACTTTCTGGCTCTCTGAATTTGACTACGTTGAATACCTCATATAAGTGGGATTATGTATTTTTCTTAGTGTGTATGGCTTTTTTCACTTAGCATAATGTCTTCAATGTTCATTAAGTTGTAGAATATGTCAGAAATCTCTTCCCTTTAAAAGTGAAATAATATTCCATTTCATGTACATATCACTTTTTTTTCTTTTAGGAAGAAGACTTTTTTAATTAAATAAATCATAGCTGTGTACATTAATGCAATCATAGGGTACAATGTGCTGGTTTTATATACAATTTGAACTATTTTCATCAAACTGGTTAACATAGCCTTCACAACATTTTCTTAGTTATTGTGTTAAGACATTTATATTCTACACCTAGTAAATTTCACATGTACCCTTGTAAGATGCACCATAGGTGTGGTCCCACCAGTTACCCTCCATCTACCCATCCTCCCAACTCTCCTCCCCCTCTCCCCTTTCCCTTTCTTCTTGGGCTATAATTGGGTTATAGCTTTCATAAGAAAGCTACAAATTGGTTTCACAGTAAGGCTGAGTATGTTGGATACTTTTTCTTCTATTCTAGAGATACTTTGCTAATAAGAATATTTTGGTATCTAGAATACTTTTGTTGCTTCCATGTTTTAACTCATGTAAATCATGCTGCTGTGAGCATGGGTGAATAAATATCTCTTTGAGATCCTCCTTTTGAT
>CAUYRH010170356.1:0-31282 GCA_963574655.1 Perodicticus potto | reverse complement strand
GGAATTAGTTTGTACACTGCTAATTTTTATGGTCAGCCCAGGATCAAGGAATGCAAATGCTTGATATTTCTTAGATATCTGACTTTTTTAAATGACATAGGAGATTTCCAAGGATGCTCCACTGAAAAGATGAATCTTATTAGTGATGTAAAGTATAATCCATTAGTAAGGCAAGTGACTCTAGCTCTAAAATAAATCCAGATCTACGCATTGCTCTCCAAATTCAGTGCTGCCGTAGATGTCAGCCACCTGTGTGTCTCCAGTTGCTTACAGCCCTGGGCTCCCAACTTGTCTCTCTTATGTTCTTTCAGCCTTGGAATCTGCTTTCTACCTAGCAATTAGAGTTACATTTTAGAACATAAATCAGATCCCTTACTTCGCTGCTTTTGAATCTTCCAATGACCTCTGATTTTTACTTACTGCACATAGAATAAAATTTGAATTTACTGTCATGGGCTATAAGACCTGGCATCTGACCCTTTTATCTCTGTGACTTTGTTTCTCAGTATTCTCACCTTTGCTACACACATTCCACTCTCCCTGTCTATTTTTCCAGTGTTAGAGTGTTCCAGACTTTCTTCTGGCTCACATATTTGCATTTGATGTTTGGGTTATCTGACGGGCTCTATCTTGGCACAAAGGTCTCAGTCCAAATATCACCTCTTTAGCTTGATTTTCCCTTTCTGCACAGTATAAGGAACTTTATTTGACAAACCAAAAATGAAGTTATGTTACTTGTTTTTCACTCGTTTATTGTCTTTCTCTTTGTTCAACTGCAATGAAAGCCCTATGAGACCAAGGATGGTGGGTTTCTCTTTCTTTCTTTCTTTTTTTTTTTTTGCTGTTACCATGGGAGGTATTTAGAAGGTACTCCAGAATCTTAGCTGAATGAATGAATGATACAACTTAGACTGCAGGGACCCAGGAGAGAATGGATAACTATGACCAGACTGTAGGATCCTCAGGTCAGGAATGGGGCTTTCATGTTTCCTCTCTAAGTGCTCAAGAAATGCCTCTTGAATTGGACTCAGCCAAAGCACTTATTTTCTGTTAAGTGAAAAAAAAATGTTCCTTTTACAGGATTAAATTTAAAAATGTTTTTTAATGCTCTTCTAAGAGAAAACATGATTTTTGGTTGACCATCACTGTTTTCCTCAGACTGAGGGATTTCCCAAGGTATAGGACTAGTAGGTCACCCTATATGCATTCTCTAGTTTTAGAAATGGAAGCACATCCAGCTGCTAGGAACAGAAGCCCTACATAATAGTATTTTAAACCCAAAGAGTTGATTCTTTCACACAAGACAAATTCAGAATTGGGCACACCTGGGCTATGTGACAGCCCCAAGGTCATCGATGACCAGGTTCTCTGTATCATGGTGTTCCACCATCCTTAGTGAACAACTGTCATCCTCAGAGTAGCCTCGTGTTCTAACGTGGCTGCTGCAGCTCCGTCAGCCAAGGCGTCTACGTTCTAAGAAACGAAGAGAGGCAAGAAAGGCATTTGCCAGCTGTTTGTTTTGATGTTAAGAAGATTTTTTTTGTGTATGTTTCCTCTAAAACCCGCTTGTGCTTCACAGGCTCCCTGTAGCTAAAGGGGAAGCTAGATAGTATGGGATAATCTTTTAGCCCAGCGCATTCTTTGTAACAAGTTCTCTTAGTAAGAAAGAGAGACTAGAAGATAAGCAATAGACACTTAGCACTTCTGCCACATCTGAGTTCACCACTTATTAACTTTTAGTGGCCCCATAAGGGTTGTTCATTTCTCTGTGCTCATTTTGCAATCTGCACTATGATTATGAAAACAACAGTAATAGTGATAGCTACCAATCTTTTGATTTCCTCTATTCGTCAGGCATTTTATATACATCATGGTCAACCTCACAATAATTCCTCAACAGTATCCTCATTTACATGAGAAGAGTGAGGCTTAGCTAGTAGGGTAAAATCAGAATATAAATGATTCTGTAAAGAAACTATCTTTGAGTTTTCTGTAACAACAACAACAACAAATGTCCATGGTAGATGTATATAGGAAATGGTGTGATGCATGTCAGAGACATGTAAGTCTGAGAAATACTCCTCGCCCTGACTTGTGGTGTTGAAGAACTGTCTCTGCCCCGGAATCCCCCTGTTGGTCTGACACACGCCACTTCTATTTTATCTTTTTTTGGTTCTGCCCCAGTGGAGGGAAACCTAGAAGATCTGGCCATGGTTTTTGAAATGCCAGTGAAGGTAGTGATGAAATAATTTCTCATTCTGTTCTTCCTCAAGATAATCGAGAGGTGGAAAAAAAAAGTCTCCCGTGAGTTGCTTCAAGGAAATGAAAATTCCCTAGTTCTTGGGGGGCAGGATGAACTAAATGTTCCTTTCTTGACATTTGGCAATAAATATTCTAGGTGATGCAGCTTGTCCCTTTGGGAGCCCAGAGTCCAGAAAACAGTTCCCACATGGCTCCATGACAAAGTGAGTTGAGTTGAAAATTCATAAAGTTTTAGAATATCTTCTTTCTGAAATCTCTTGGAGTCTCTTTCTCCCTAATGATGCCTTGTACATGGCCAAGGTGTCTGATTTCTGTTAGTTCACTAGGCTCTTCTCTCATCCCAAACCTTTTGTAAAAGATTTTTCCAGACATGTTGAATACCTCTTTGGAGAGTGATAGATATATTTATTTCCCAGGAAGAATAAATAAGAAGAAGTCAGAGAGAATATTCACATTCTCAGGCCTCTCAGGAGGCTGCTGGGAGACAAATTCTCTGTAACTAGTTTTGGTAAGATAACTCATAGCCTATTTGGGAATCCACTCTGGAGGATATTGAATAAAATCAAGAAACCAAAAGAGTAATTCCTTTATCTTTTCATTGACCACTGTTTTCCTTTCTTTAAATTTTCTTGGTTTGGAAAAAAAATGTCAATGTCACATAACTCTGTGGTATAGTTCCATACAAAAGTATTAGAAGATTAAGTGGGGAAAAATAATGAAATGAAACGTCTTATGTTGTATTACTAATTGAAAATCATAACAATTATATGTAGAGTTATGGCTTATTAGGACTTACTGTGTGTCTGACATTGTGTAAGAACGTTAAATGCATTCTCTCATTTAATTCTCCAGATAAGCAAAATAACAATATGGAGTGGACAGTGACATCATTTCTATTTCATAGATGAGGGAAGAAGAGAGGCCCAAAGTGGCTCAGGCTTGTCCCACGTCACTCCAATAGCACAGGGTTGAGATTGGATTTGGATCCACTTCCGTCAGCGGTAGTATATTAGTCTGCTAAGTCTGCCATCACAAAATACCACAGACTGGGTGGCCTAAAATAGAAACTTATTTTCTCACAGTTTTGGAGGCTGTGAGTCCAAGATCAAAGTGCCAGCAGGGTGTGTATCTCCTGAGGCCTCTCTCCTTGTCTTACAGATTGTCACTTTTTGGCTGTGTCCTCACCTGGTCTCTATGTGCACACTCCTGATATCTCTTACTCTGTTTATAAGGACAACAGGCATCAGTCCAGTTGGATGAGGGCCACACTCTTATGACCTCATTTAACTGTAATTCTCTCCTTAAAGACGCTATCTCTAGATGTAGTCACTTTGAGGACTAGAGGGTTAGAGTTTCAACATGTGAACTTTGTAGAGGGCATGATTCAGTCCATAGCAAGAACCGATGAACTTAACCAGTATACTTAGCTCTTGCTCTGACAACTTTAGTTAAAATCATTATAATTTTTCTGGCCTCGTCTTTCGTTTTTTAACAAAAAAAATTAGGTTTTTCACTTTTTAAAAACGTCTCCCATTATGAAAAGTTATAATTATGAAATAAATACTCGATAACTCATTGATAAATTCAGTTATTATTTACATAAAATTAAAACAATTAATTCTCATGCCGCATGCTGTGAAGGTGGGGAAGTATAGAGCCTTCTTCCAGGAGCTACATTAATTAGTATGATTGGCCCTCATTTTTTTCAAACACAAAAGAACGTAATTTTTCTTTTTGGTGCTTTACTGATTTATCCCTCAAGCACTTACTGCTTTATTTGATGTATGCCGGACATTCTTTTTTCAAGTTTAAATTCATTAAGTGCTTCTTATGTGTCAGACACGGACTGAAGGCCCTACATTTGCTATATCTGATTCAGTCTTTTGGTGAGTCTATAAGTTGTGCAGATAGAGAAATCGACCTTTCTGTAGTTAGATAATTGACTCAAGGTCAATCAACTATAAGGGGTGGAGCTTGTATTTGACTTTAGCTCTATTTCCCAAGTGCATGGGTCTTTAGTCCGTAAGGCACTGAGATGAACTTTTTCTTGTTACGTGAACTGTTCCTTCCTCGCTCTTGCAGGTTTGATTTTTGTTCCCATTGACTAGCTCTCTTGAGCATCTGGGCCTCTCTCTTCCTCCTCATTCCCCTCAAAGTTGCACACAATATGAAAGAGGGAGATTTTCCTCTGATTTTATCCTTAAGTTTAATTGCACTGCCTCTTTTAACCTCTTACTGAAGAAATAGTGGCAAATGTAGAAATAACTGTCAGATTTGTAGGAGAAAGCAGACTGAGAAGTACACTTGCCTATCAAAGGATGCTTTCCCTTTTCACTGGCATTACCTGGATTTTTTTGTATGCAGTTGCTTTGTGCCTTCCATTATTTTTAATTTCAGCTTACAATTAGAGCTTGCAAATTGAATTGCTTTCTCTGAGGAGCTGTGATTTCTCTATTTGGCAAGTTCCAGGCAACCCCTTACAGCCCCCCAACCCCCAACTAGCTCAGCTGAAATTAACATGGTTGATTTTGTTCTCTTGTATTGCAATCAGGTCTGATCAGTAGAATCATGATCGTCCTTAGCAATTTTTTTCCAAGGAGTCTGTAGGGAGAGTGGATATGAGTGGTGCTCAGCCTGATGAGGAGGAGAGTAGAGGTTCTCTAGGAAAGTTCAAGGGAGCCTTAGGTAATGATCTTGGCGATTCAAGAGAGCTGTCCCTCTTCACTTGCACTCAGAAGTCTTGTGGTGTTTGAAAAAGCCATTAAGGACCCTGCTGTTGGATGTGTCCTCTTTGGAATCAGGATAAATTCAGAAATGTGGTTATTTGTTTTCCATCACGGATATTGCAAAGGCGAGCATATTAACTCTGAATATTCTAGCTTATCACTAACTCAGTTTTTCTTATTTTTGTTAGTGAAAATCTTAATATCTAGTCAACTCTTCAATTCTTCAGTCTCATATTTCATCTCAAAAAAGTCGATTTGTGTTCCACAAATGAAAGAAAGATTAGTCTTGTATGAAGGGAACCCATGGTATAAAATGGGAGCTACTACAGAAGTACAAGTGAGAGCTACTACAGAAGTGGTGAGTGGCAGGTCACTGGAGCTACTTAGGAATCCAGAACAAAGGACCTAATCATCCTTTATAATCCTGAGATGAATGATGCTCTCCCATTCCCTTTCTCACCTCTCACCATTCCCCACGTGGTAGTGCACTATACTGCTGTAATATTTATGAACACAGTGGTCACTAAATTCTTCAGTCTCTTTTATGTCTCTATGCCTTTGTACCTCCTCTTCCCTAAATTTGAAAAACTGTTTTCTCTGTTCTTCTGCATGGTTGACTTCTACCTATTCTTCAGGATACAACTCAAGCATTGCTACCTTCCTCTATGCCTACGCCCATCTTTAGGATTGAGTTAGCGGTTCTTCGCTCTCCTGATGCCTGCCTGTCACACTGTATTGTAACTGCTAGCTGGCTTGTCCTCTTACCCTCCTGTGAGCTCATTGACAATGCAGTGAACTTTTATTAAATCACATGTGAAAGACATAAAAATGCAAAATAATGTTGCTGAATAGGTGAATGAAACAAAATAGTCAATTACTTTTTGTATACAGAATTATAGATTTTTTAAAATAATAACTACCATGTTTAATTTCAATAATACTTTTTAGAAAGCTGTATGGTGTGTAGATTTTTTTTGTGTGTGTGTGTGTACCTTTTCAGCTGTGCTCATCTAGGAATTGCATACTTTTAATGAACTGTTGTCAATGAATATGTACATCAGTTTTTAAGGAAGTCAGATGTAATGAACTAAAGTGGTGGTTCTCAACCTTTCAGATGCTGCAACCCTTTAATACAGTTCCTCATGTGGTGATCCCCAACCGTAAAACTTTTTTCTTTGCTAAGTAACTAACTCAACAACAAAAATAATTTTATAGTGGGGGTCACCACAACATGAGGAACTGTATTAAAGTTTGGTCGAGGCATTAGGAAGGTTGAGAACCACTGAACTAAAGTCTGATATTTAATACAAAGAAGTAATCTTTGTGCAACGCTTACTTATATAGAAAAAACATTTATATTTGTAACCTGAAATACAATGGAGAGGAAAATCTGTTCACCATTTGAGGAATGATTTGATGAATAACGTAGAGCAGCTGCCTCTTTTTCCCTGCAATTTGGGAAGGTTTATTTGCAAATTGGAAGATAAGGAACCATAAGGAGACCTCCTTTCCAACAGAGGGTGCTGCTACTCCACACACTGTGATGGACCCCAACAGATGAAGATATCAACAGAATTGTTCTGAGTGCATCACAGCTGGGTACTTGGAATGATGATTTACGTGCAGCTGTAGTCCAATTTGAAAAATTATAAACAAGGGAGAAAAAGGCGACCTCCTCATTTTGCCAGCCCTGGTCTTGTTACGTGCTATGTTTCAGTGCTTCTCAGGTTAGTGGTGGAAGCAGCAGTCCTTTTTACGGAGCCATGTTTGGGGAGCCTCCCAAGTTGCTTCTGAGTGATGTATGAGCACCTGGACTTTTCAAGGAACCCACATTTGCTAAGTGCATTTCTACTTCAATTTCTCTTTTTAATAATTTTAGGTGGGATCAGCCTACTTAGCTTCTGGCTTCGTGAAACAGTGAATACAGAATGAAAATGATGAATAGATAGAGTGAAGGGTCTGGAGAGAATGCATTTTCTTAGAGACCCAGCTCTGAATTGTGGAAGGACTTCGGCCTCACTTTCACACCTGCTTAGTTTTGTTCCTGGTGTGGTTCCATTAGCCTTCACTGTCCTACCTTGCTGTTTCTCTGCCTTTGAAATCCTTACGGTGCAGCTCAAGGATTCTTCTCCCATGTAGAATTAAATACTCATTCCCACATACTCTCTTGGCTCTTTTCTTATTATTGCTAGCATTTGCATTATTTTATCTTATATAATTATAGTTGTTTACATTTTATCTCTCATTTACAACATGAAATACTCCACTATATTGGTTATTCTTGTACCCCCACCCCCAATACCAAAGCCTGTACATTAGAGGTGCCCAGTTATCCCTTATTGATATGAAATGGGTGTTTTTGAGAACAGTGCTACATGTCAATATTGTACTCAGAATAACTACCAATCCCAGGTCTGTGGGCCTTTGAGAAATGCACTTGTATATCTGTGTGGATAGCAATTTAAAGGATCAAAAGTATACAGAAGGTGAAATATGACTCATTTGGTGGTGGGTAGAGAGGTGGTGCTCTAGTTTAGGAGACAGTGTTTTGCAGACCTGTCATATGATTGTTTGACAGGATTTTATGTGTTAATATTTTTCCATCTTCATGAAAAATTAGTGTTTAGATGGTTGCTGAAGAGGTGGGTCTGTGACATGTTTCACACCCTATGGAGCTGCATCAGCTACCTTTGACAATTCTTTAACATTTTTCACAGTTTCATTTTTTCTTTGCCACAAGATAAGTCACTGAGGCCTCCCCCTCTTCCTCTGACACCAAGTTTGTGATGAAGATGTGGCGTCCTGAGGTCATGCCCTTTGACAAAGAGCCCTGCTCTACCAGTTTTCTGGGAAAATGTGAGAAACAGTGGCTGTAATCGGTGTTTCTGAAAACAAACAAAAAGTTTGTCACAAAAGTAATATGTGCTCAATGTGAAAAACAAACAATTTATAGAAGTATAAATGGCGTGAAAAGTGAGACTCTTCCTTCACATAGTCTTCAAATCCAATTCTGTCCCCCTAGAGAACTACTGTTTCTATTCATTTAACAATATGTATCTCCCCACACACATCATTTTTTCCCCTTTCAGTTTTTAAACTGTAGGTGTTTAAGATTACAGTGTGATTTTTGATATACATGTGCTTAGTGAGGTGGTTACTATGGTCAAGCATATTAACACATCCATTATCTCCCATAGTTACTCTTTTTTTTCCTGGGGAAGAAGCACAGGAAATCTATTCTTTTAGCAAAAGTATTATATTTAAGATTTTTGCCTTTTTTTTTTATAATCATCATTTTGATCACCCCTTTCACCTAATGACAGAAAACACAATTATACTGGGCCCCCTTATCTGAAGTTTCAATGACCTGCCATCTGAGAATATTAAATGAAAAGTTTTAGAAATAAATAATTTATAAGTTTTAAATTGTATGCCATTCTGGCCGGGCATGGTGGCTCACACCTGTAATCCTAGCACTCTGGGAGGCCAAGGGAGGTAGATTGCCTGAGCTACAGGTTCAAGACCAGCCTGAGGAAGACCCAGACTATGTCTCTAAAAATAGCCAGGTGTTGTGGTGGGCGCCTGTAGTCCCAGCTACTTGGGAGGCTGAGGCAAGAGAATCACTTGAACCCAACCAAGAGTCTGACGTTGCTGTGAGCTGTGACACTGCAGCACTCTACCAAGGGTGACAAAGTATTAAATATTTATTATTTAAATAAATAAATAAGTAAATGAAAAGTATGCCATTCAGAGTAGCATGATGAAATCCACTCCGTCTAGCCTGGCATGTGAATCACCCTTTTGTCAATAGTATCCACATTGTATATGCTACCCACCCTTTACAGTAGAGAAAAAAACACAATGTTCAGTGATGTGCATGGTTTTAGGCATCTACTGAGGGTCCTGAAATGTATCCCCTGTGGGTAAGGGGAGCTATATAGTCGATCCCGGCACAGTTCTTCCCAGTTTGAGTCCTAACTATTCAGTTTCCCTGGCCTCTCCTTCTTCTCTGGGACTTAGCTAAATGCTGGGAATTTCAATCCAGTCATCCATGTTCAGGTTCCCTCATACCTTGATGAAGTGAGAAACTCCTTTCGAAGTGATCGCCTTCAGGGTTCAGAAGGAAAGCAGACACTGGGCAGCTGTACTTTCTAGCCCTGTAGTCCTCTGAGACATCTGTTTCTCCCATCCCCTTGAAATTAACCTTCACGGAGCAGGCAGATGCATGGCCTCTATTCAGTGGTTATGACTAGTTTGCAATAGTCTTGTTTCCCTTCTGGCTTATTCTTCTACCCGTGGAAAGGTACTTTCTTTTTCTTATTCATGGAAAGTATTTTCCCTTCTTCCTAGGATAGAAAGCAAAGAAAAAGTGCGTTTGCAAGTGGATTTCAGCTTTTAAAAAACAGCAATGTCCAGGATTGGATGTCTTTTTCTGTCTCCAGTTCTTGTATGATGTTTAGGGGCAATGGAGAACCCAAGGCATAGTAACAAGGTAAAAAGGAGTTTGAGTGAACACGTACGCATGAACTACTCTCAGAATCCTCCATGTACAAAAATGCACATGTGCCCGCTTTGTGTAGTGTTTTTATTGTTTTGTTTCTGCTTGTTTGCTCTCTGTGTAAATGGGATCCTACTTAGCATATGATTTGTGATATGTTATTGTTTTTCATTAGCACTGTCTGGTGAGTAGATTCCTGAAATATTTTTCCATGGAAGATGTTTTTTTTTTATTTATGAATTTCCACTCCTTATTATAGTTGTAAATACTGTTTCCCTATGTGTCGCATGATTAAAAGATGTATTTATGATATTTTTCATCACATAGAATTTTTAAAATACGTAGTATATGACTGGGCAAGCGCACTCTAAAATGTTTCTGTAACCCAATTCTTCCCCAAGTTTACATAAGGAGGGACATCAGTCATGGCATCCAGTAGCTTCCTTTCTCCCCTGCTCCTCTCCCTTGGACCCCAGCTCCTGAATGATAGCACAGAGCAGAACCACCTAGAAAGCCTATTGTCAGGAAAACAACAAACCAGAACAAAAGCTCAATTACTATAATTCAGCCTGTTTTCCTTATGCCAAAATCAGCAAAAACCCTTTTATGTTGCCTTGAATAGTCATTTCTGACCAAAGTAGGGGCCATCCTATGGGGGGTTGAAATTGCATTTTCCCCAGCTCTCATTCAGAGGGCATTGAGGGACTTCAAAAGGCATTTGGCTTGCTGAGCACCACATTCCAGTGGACATATCTGGGGACTTATGTTTCTTCTTCCTTTTTATTTTCTTTTTAAAATTTATTATGAAGAAATGGAAATATCTACAGAATTAGAGAAAACAGTGTAATGAACTTTATGAACCCACTGCCCAGCTTCAATTCCTACCCGCACTCCCTCTTCTATTCCAATGAGGCATTTTGAAGCCCTTTCCGGATATCATGTTATTTTACCTGTAACTATTTCAGTGAGTATCTCTAAAAGATAAGCAATTTCGTAAAGGTGACCAGAATGTCCTTATTCTACTTAAAAGATTTTAACAATACTTTAATATTATCAAATACCTAATCCATGTTTAAATTTCACCAGTTATCTTATAAATCCCTTTCTTTAAATGAATTAATTTGTTCAAATCAGAATTCAAACAAGATCCTCATGTAGTAGAAGTCTGTTAAGTTTCTTTTAGGCTACAATTTCTCCTTCCTCTGTTGTCTGGTAATTTATTTGTTGAAGGACCCAGATCATGGTTGTGTAGAGTTTATCATATTCGGTATTCTGTTGCTTGTTCCCTGCAATGTCATGGAATCTTGTGTATCTTGTGAATTGGAAGTTGAATGACAGCAGCAGTTCTCTAGGTGTGTTCCACTGTTGTGGGGGCTTCTGAGACACTTTGAAGGGATTCATGAGAGCAAGACAATTTTTACAATAGCACTAGAATATAATCTGTCTTTGTCATTCTTTTTCATTTGCCTTCTTTCCTAAGTATTCTGTGGAGTTTTCTGGAATGCGTTTTGAGTAACTTTGATTTCAGAGGATGCGTGTTGTTGTCCAGTGGTAGTGGGTATTGTCAGTTCTGGTGAGTAGCTATATTATGAAAACTAATTGACAAAGTAGAATTTTATAAAATAGCAGAGCATCATAAAATGTCTTCCAAATAATTAATGGATCAAGTACCACATTGTGTTCATCATTAATTCAGCTTTTAGGTAACTATGAAAGTAAAAAAAACTAAAAATGAAAATTTCTAAAATATGTGCCCATTCTTCAAAATAATTAATTTTGAATATCAGGGTATCAACTACTATCTCTGTTAACAAGTTGACTATAACAGTCAGTTATTCTATGAGCCCTTTCTCTAATCTGATTCTAAACTTCATGTAAGAGGTTTTAGTTTGCCTTCAGTTCTTCTAAGACACCTTGAAAGCTGTGTTTTTATTCCATACTCATTTCTCAAATAATTGACCTCCACCCTCAAGAATAGGTCCTGGTCATGGAGGGCCCTTGTAGTCCCAATTGCATGGAAGGCTGAGACAAGAAAATTGCTTGAGCCCAAGGGTTTGAGGTTGCTGGGAGCTGCAATGCCATGACCCTCTACTGAGGGCAACATAGTGAGACTCTGTCTAAAAAAAAAAAAAAGAATAGATGCTGGTCAGAGAGATCCATTTGTACAAAGGAATGGTACCTTATGTGTGGATTATGTTAGAAAGTCTAGGCACAAGATAAAAACCATGTCTACTCAAAATTGGTCTTGAAAAACACGTAGGAAGGTTCTATTTCATAACACAACTAATTGGCCCTTAATGAGGCCCTTATTTCTTCAGTTTTGAACAGGTGGCTATTTCTTGGAGGACTACATGAAATATGTGGCTTGAGTCTAGGGAATGTGTTATAGGAAAATTAGGAAAATACCTATCTTTAAAAACTAAAATGATATTTATTTAGCAAAGTACTCACACCAAGGTGAACGGCGATAACAGGTTTGTGTCTTCCGGGTCAGGCACACACTAGGGTGTAGGCTCGGTGAGTGGGTCAGTAGCCTGGACTGTCCTCACTTTAAAGATTCTCTCTCTTTCTCTGCCTGCCAAGTATGTACAAGTTGAAGTGTCAGCATGTACATTGCAGGTGATTTAAGTTATCTGAACTATGTGACCTTCTCCTTCTGCCTAAGGCAAGAGAAGAATATAAGAGGAGAGGGAACCTCTGGCTGAAGGCGAGATGATCCAATTCTCTTTCCTGCAACCACAGAACTGGGAATACAATCTAGACCTGGAGTAGGGGGCCTACAGCTAGGACATGGTATAGCCTCAGGGTTGGGCCTGCACCTGAGTCCCAGCAGCTACCTAGTTCTTGTTCCCAGTTTTTCACAAAGCACAGAAACACTTTTTTCCCTGGATTTGTACACCTGTATATTTTTTCTTAAAAATCTTACACCCTCACCTCACTTCCTTTCTGCTGCCGGTTTGGCTTAAGTAACTTGAAGCAGGTTTCTGTGCATAGACCACTGCACAGCTGGACTTTGAACTAACTCAACCAGTTACAGTTATGATGGTTTGAGTATTTTCTCATAAAACTGATATTTTGAAATTCAAATTAATTTTCTTCAAAATTTAGAATAAATGGTAATATTCAAGGGCATGAAACAACCATCCTCAACTCACAAAGGCCTTGCAATTATCTGGGTTTGGTGCTGCTTCTTGTGACTTAGTATTTTTTCTCTGCACATAACCCCATGTCAGTTGGCTATGGCAGCTTCCTTTTGAACTTTTTGGGTTTGGGGCTTTTTGTTTTTGTTTTTACAAAACTTATGTTGTGCTATATTTTCCCTTTTCATTGATAGTTTTCCATTTTTGCTAATAAAGCTCTCCCCTACCCTTTGTAAGTCAAACTTAATCCGAGGTAAGTTTTTTAATTGCCAAAGGATGTTGCTAAGACTTAAGTGTGTGGTTTTATTTTTATATATGAGGCTGTTTATCACAGGTTGGAAGAAAGTGGTGACTCAGAATACTGGAAAGAGGTATAATTCATTAATAAAGACTGATTTACAATGATGGCAAGAAAGGAAAGATTAGATAGTGGATAGAAAATAGAAGCAGTTTTTCCCATTACTTCTTAACTGCTTTCCACCAAAACTTCATTGAGGAACCTTGGTGCTGCCATTCTCCCAGTATAAACACCAGCAACAGAACAGAAGGATTTTTACAGAGATGAAAGGCAATGACTCTTCTAAGTTCACATGCTTAGTTAAAAAATAGCACCCTAAGAAGCAGTATAGTAGAGTGGTTAATTCTTAGTCATCTAGTCTATGCCACTTAATCACAGGAAGACAGGAGTCATTTCGTGGCTCTGTACCTCCACCATTTCATCTTTGAAATGGACTAACTTGCGTTGGCTTTTGTGAGATAATGCATATTATAATAAAACACTTGACAGTCATTTTTCAACTAAAATAATTATTACTGAATTTTATTCCACAAATTCCAGACACCTGCTGCCTTCCACATCATCTTTGTAACTTGGTAATTTGCTGTTGATGGTAGGAAGATGAGGAACATGTGCCGCCTTCTCAACGGATTTTACAGAAGAATGAAGGGGTCAAATGATAAGGCATAATGTGACTGGTCTTATAAATTCACCTTCCTTTTCATTTTCTTCTTGTCCAAATGAAGTTGTGCAATGAACAAGTTTGTCATACAACACTCTTTCTCCAAAAATGTGTAAGCTTTCTACCCCACTTCACCTTAACCTATTCCCAAGTAGAGCTTGGGGATATTTTATGGTTGTAACCACAGTGGTGATAGGATGGAAGACTTTTAGGAAGACATCAAATGGGTTTTCATGTTTCATACAACCTCCTGGGAGGCAGAGACTAGGAGTCCCTGGCAAAGCCAATTCATTATCAGCAAGTCTGTTTTTCGTGCCACACTGGGCTCACAGTGGACCAGGACAGAATGCTTTCTGACTCACAGAGGACCAGGACAGAATACTATCTGAATTATGCTGTCTTTTCAGGGTCCTGCTGTCTCTCTGTTATCTCCGATGTTCTGTGCCATGTGCTCACTTTTCTTGGGCACGTGCCCATGTCCTCTTGTCTGGATAGTTTGTTTTTTTAAATTTCCTCTATATACCATGGGAATTTATTTTTGGTTGGCAAAGAAATCAGCTTTGGAATCATCCATGGAAGATAATGTCTGTGGTTGAAACCAGCATTTAGAACTCATCTCCAGCATCAGAAAATAACTAGACATTTCCAGCCTCTATTAAAAATTTTATTGATGATAATTTATATTAACTTAAGGAAAATTTAGAGTATTTACTCCTACGGTAGCATTTTCCATGAGTATAGGGATTTGGTGATATTAATTTTATTATAATATCTAACTCAGAATATATATTACATACTATTATGTAATATTACAGTGAGTATATATTACATACTTATTGCCCACCTGTCTGGAGTTAGTCTAAAAATCAAAAATCAACCACTCTGTGGTGATATCCTTTAGATTTTTGGTAATATAGATTTTAAATAAATAAATACAATTCTAAAATGAAGGGTACATTTTTTCTTAGAGTTCCTTTTCAACTGCTAGTAACTGAGTTTGACATTTTGGTCATAAGAATTTCCATTTTCCTAATCATATTTGAAAATGCGATTACTTCCAAAAGCATATATTTGACAATATGAAATATAAAATGATTGAGACATGGGGAAAGTCTCATTTATTTGTACCATTCTCAGTGAGAACAACAGCTAGCATTCATTGACTCTTTATCACATTGCAGTGTCTGGACCAAGTGTGTGCTCTGCGTGCACACGTGTGTGCACGAACTTAATCTCATGTATTTCTTAAAAACAGCCCTTGAAAGTTGAGTATAATAATTACCTCCCTTTTACATATGAGGAAATAGAAATTCAGGGTGATTAAGTGATTTCCCCAATGACACATACCTGGTTAAGCAGGAGAACCTAAAATCATGTCTGTCAGACACCAAGTCCTCCTTTTGATTCCAGCTCTGTTCTCTTACTGGGACTTTTCATTTTGCTTCATGACAGAGTTATTTGGGGATGGGTTTAGCTTGCTGTAGTAGATTAAAGATGCTACAAATTCTTTGACATTCCTCCCATGGAGAGGTGGGTTCCAGTTCCCCTTTTCCTCCACTCTGGCTTAACTGTGATGACTTTGACAATAGAATGTAACAGAAGAGATGTTGGGCATTCTGGGCCTTGCCTTTAAAAGGACTGGTGCTTCTACTTTGAAGTTAAGAGCTCTGAGCCGGTGTGTAAGAAGTCCAAGTACTCTGAGGCTACCCTACTGTGAGGAAGCTCAAACCAGCTGCGTAGAAACACCATATGGAGAGAGAGAAGGATGCCCAGCCAGCCCTAGCTTGTTCCAGCCCTCAGACGGTTCCAGTGTTCCAGCTGTTCAAGCCATTTTAGTTCAGACCCCAGACTTCACACAATAAAAACTAGCTTCTTTTCACTATGGACTGTCCTAGTTTTTTACTAGTAGAGTTAGGAAATCATAAATTGTTATGTCAAGCCACTGCTTTTGGAGTAGCTTGTTATGGAGGAGGAAGAGATAACCAAACATCAACTTTTGGGAGTGGTGTGATCTTTGAAAACAGAAATGCTATCTCATTCATCTTTATATTTTGTGGCAATCATGTAGTTTGGAGTTCAATTAAATTTAGTTGATTGAAAGAATAAATGAATGAATACTTTGGGGAGTATGAATTGAATGAAGCTTTGGGGAGGATAAGTCCACCAGTCTCATGGAGCTTCTATTTCATGTGGAGGGGAAACAGATGATAAAGAAAGAAAGAAATATAATACTTCAGGAGGTGATTAATGTTATGAAAGAAAATGAAGCAGGAAAAGAGGGCATTTCTACAGAAACTGAATGAGGAAACTTAATGAGCTTTGTAGTACCTGTATACCACCTCAACTTTGGCTTTGATGCTTAAAATAAAAAATCTAGCACCTATGTTTCTGTGTACATACACCTATGGGTCAATGGCAGTGTCACATCTCAGGACTTGAAAAGAGAATAGTATGGTTTAGGGCAGAAAGAAGTCTAGATGGGAAAGACATTGGTCAGGATGTCACTCAATATCAACCACCCCCAGGACATGGATACTCTCTCCTACTGCCATGCCTTTGCTAGTACAGTCACCTCTGTATGAGCCTACTCAAAGGCTTCTCATCTTTTTCTTGTCAATTAAGTGTTCCATTCTCAGATTCATTTTTTCCTCTACTAGCTTGCATATTTCTGCTTTAATAGCATCTTTCTGCAAGTTTTCATATCCTCTCTAGTGTAAAGCCTGTTTAAATAGCTTTTATCCAGCTCTATGCGAAATCAGTGAGGAAAAGGAAAGTGCACGTCTTCCCATCATCTGCACTAGAGCTATTAGGACAATGCAGCCCTATTAGCAATTATCCAGCAGAAGATGTTCGTGTGTGCATATCAATACAAGAAATAGAGAAAGGAAACAAGGAGAGAAAGGGCCATGCCTCCTTAGCTTTATGTAAGCACTGGCTTATAGGATGCATTCAGTAAATAACTGATGAATGAGTGAATGAATGAGTGCGTGAAGGAATGAATGAATTAGCATAGCATAATATTTAGTATTTTTGGTTATGAACAAAATTCATATCAAAAAATCTCCCCTATTAAATGCCTAAAGGCAATGTATTTCTTCAAGTAAGGAGTAGTCCTCATTAACAAGCTGGGCATTGTATTTTTTGTAGTATACAAAAGGACCAAATTACCCACTTTTATAAAAATAGTCAGCAGAGCATATCCTCCAGTTCTGTACATTTAATTGAATTAATGATGTGTAACCATATTCTCCTAGATATGGAAGCTGCTCCTGGAATGCAATGTGGAAATTTTTAGAAGGTAATATTCATATTTTCTCTCTCTCTCTCTCTCTCTTCCCTTCCTTATTCTCTTCCCCCTGTACCCACTGTAACTATTTAAGTTCACCAACTAAAATATTAGTGAGCTAAAGATGCTAATATTTTAATAATGAAAGTGCTTTATTTATAGTTAAGAAACACAAGTATACACCCATACCCACATGCATGCACCATTACCTATTTAGATATAATTCAAATACAGAATTTATAAAAACACATTTTTATCACATTTACCTGTGAGCTTTTAACTGATCACAGCTGAACTTAAAACTTCACTTTCTTATGTAAGTTTCTGGAAAGATATTAATGAATGTCATGGCGTTAACTGTGTTGTTTTTGTTTGTGTAGCAATTTTGATTACATAGTGTGAGATGTGGAATATGTAAAAAAGGCATCAGATACATTGTCTTTGCATTAAAATGGAAATGAATGATTCTGTTTATATCATTTCATTATGTCAGACAGTAGAGAATAGATGTATTAACAGACACTCAAAATGCTGGCTATCCCTTTTAAATATTGTAACTGGCAGAAGGACAAATTTTAGTGAAGGTATAAAGCTATTTTCCGATTTAATGGAAGAAAATGACCTTGAATGAGTTGACACTGTCAAGAAAATTAATGATTCTAATTCAATACATTTGAAAAATTAAGTCAGCAACTTTAAACTTGGACATTAGAATGAATGACCATATCATTCACTATGTAAATATCAGGGATTGAATACTTGTTTGTCATTTGCTCCTACTTTAATTGGTTGGTTTCTGGCTGTAAAGAGAACATTAGGCTCATGCTAATTGATTAAGTACCTTGTTTCCTTATATTCTTTAATTTTGGATTCAAGGCTTATACTATGCATGTAATCCCTTTGATGGTTTTATTTGCTTTTTTCTGTAATGCAACTTTGCTGACTAGGAATTGGTTTACTCTTTCATGTCTGAAGGCTCTAATAAATTGAGAAGCTTAGGCGGACAGCTCTTTTATCCACAGGCCCTTACTGGGCTGGTGATATTGCTGAAACCTGCCTAGACTCAAAAAAGGCTCAGAGAGGGATATGAGTCCTACAGGGTGGAAGAAAAAGGGACATTTTTTGCAATGACCTCAAGATAAAAAAAGAAAATGCATCACTCACACAGATAAGAGAATGAGAGTAGGCTGGTTCTGCTTTGGCTGATGAAAGGGTGGTGAATTGAAAAAATGATCAAAAGTGACATTGTGGGCCAGCTAAGAAATATCAAAAGAGACCTTACTGCTGATCAGTCACGGAATGCACCATCCGCTGGGGAGCAGGTCCACACACATTTGTGGAGGGAGTATGTAGTCTTCGCCATGGCAGGTGCAGCCATGACACTTGCTGGGCTGTGGGCTCTGTCTTTCTCTCCTTGCTCCTTCCTTTCTCCTTGATTTTTTTTCCCATGGCATTCTCCTTCCTTTCGTGAGGGTGGAGCTATGTCAGGGACATGACGGAGGATACAAAGATGCCTGAGACACAGTTCCTGCCCTCAAGGAAGTTGCAATCTGATGAAAGAAACTGAAGTAGAACTGGAAATGTTTATCTCTTTTTTTGGTTTCACTTGAAAACAGACTAGTAAAATTGCATGAAATCAATGGGTGGGGGGGTCTTATTACAATAATTAATGAGTTGTGATTTTTATTACTATCAAAGGTCACCCATCATATCTGATTTCCTCTAATTTTAGAGTGTCAATTAATTAAAGGCTTTACTAATTATAATTCCAAGCAACTGGTATCTTTCTCTTTCTGAGAAATTCATCCTGCATCCTCATCTTTGCCTGTCTCAGTCATGCTTATTAACTTAAGAGTTTGACTTAAAGATCAGACAAGAATATGGCAACAGACAGTGTGTTCTTTGGGATTGATCTGTACTGTTTTCAAGATTTATATCCATTAAGTGATCTGAGTTGATAGAAAGATGGTACCTTTCAGCTTTCTGGAGGAACATAAAGAGTACCTGTGGAGTTCACTGTGTTCTTAGATGAAAGACAAAGGAGTTTCTGGTGGGGATAAATCCAAGTTACTTCCAATGATTATTTGACATCTTGGTAGTTTTATGGTTCTGGTTTTTTTCTGGCTGCCTGGAGCAGTTCATTGTCAGACGGCTCATCAGTGCCTTAGGACCACTGGAGGGATAAGTTAGTGATTGTTGCTTATGGACAGCGGTGACTTCAGATAGTTTTGGGGGGTCTACTGCTGTTTACCCAAGTGTCAGTGAAAAGAGGCCCCAATGCTACTGTTGCACAGACATAATTCATTATAAAGTACTGTCTCCATGCCTGGAAGCCTTTCCTCCACATTTTCAACATAAATACGTCATCCTGGCCTCATGGACTTTTGCTTGCTTGGTCTCCGTCCCTCCTTCCTCTCTGTCACTATCTTGATGTTTTTGGAGAGTTTTTCTCCCTCATTCTGAATCTGTGGGAAACAATATAGCACAGTGTTGAAATGGATGGTATATCGACCCCAGTTCTGGGTTTGAACCTGTCTAAAAAAACACTACTCCATAGTGTTCTTACGCACGCCCATCGTGGGTGCTAGAACATGTTCTAGTCTTCAGATCGTGCTTCCTGTGTCTGCCCCCAATTGACTGAGCTCCTGGGGAGCTCGTCCACTTGTCATCTTCGTTTGGGTGAATTCGGATGCTAACCCAGAGGCAGGAACATGACAGGAGGTCAGAGGACGACTGAAGGAGCCCGTGTCCTGAGTAAGGACAAGATTTTCTGTGGCGCCAGCGTGGCTCAGCCTCCCATCTCCGCTCCCATCCATGTTGCTTTAAAAAGAAACAAAAACCAAAACGTTTTCACCATTTGAAGTTAGGAAATTATGTCCTATTCCAGCTAAAGAACAATCATGTGACTTTCCAAATTGTCTTTTCTTTGTAATTTTTTCCCCAAACCTTACTATAGCATGGTCTCCAGATCATTGAGTGAATGGAAAGTATTTAAAATTTATGAATTCATATGCTTCATGCATTCTGCATTTGTAATGAGGACCTCTTGAAGTGTTACACATAACTTTTATCATTATTTCTCTGTTGTAAATAGGATTATTATAAAGAAGAATTTTTTTGCCTTCATTAAACTACTACCTGTCAAAGAAATAGGAAAAAGGAACAAATTTGTGTGTGAGGTTTTCCCAGCAGCAGAAAGTTAAAATACAGTATTGAAAGCTGTTGTGGTCAAAAGAATGAAGATTCACTTTGGGGCAAAAGATAGATGAAGCAGAAAGAAATTTAGAGAAGCTATAATTTGTCTCTTTAATGTGGTGGGTTTATACGCTTTTACCATGCTTCTTGTTGTTGTTTATAGGACTCGATGTATGGATGTCTTAAACCACAGACACTAAATTACATCACGGAGTATTTTAAGTGCTTGATGTCCACATAATAGAGAAAAAGTGCCAGCTCTTACAGGTTGAGTCTTGATTTCTGAATGAAAATTTTCTTCTCACTCTTCTTATTTACATTTTGTATGAATTAGAGGATGTTCCTAATAATTCCTTCTCTAACTTAAATCACTATATTTCATTTTCCAATTTGATCTCTAAATGTCCAAATATTAAGACTGAGAGAATTCTAGTTAAAATGGATAGAAAGATCAGAGAGATGAAAACATATTTGTACTGTTATTTAAAAGTTGATTATTAGTGTGCACTAATAGTTACTTAATAAATTGAAAGCTCAGAGTGCTGGGCCCTTTATATTTTATTTTATTTACCTTGTTTAAAGTAGAAAATGGATTTTGAGCTCTTTAATCTTGCTACAACTGTGCTGTAAGAAAGCAATTTTAGTAGGAAAAATGAATTTGGATCACAGTTTCTTGTTGAGTTTTGTAGAATTTGTCGGTTAAGAAAAAAAAATTGCCTTGCTGACAATGTGTTTGTTTCTCTGCTTACATGTCCTAATCTCAGTTCTGATGTTATTTGAACAATTATTGACATGCCTTTTTGCCTTCCACTAGTTAAGAGTAAAAACATTCATTCTCAATTTTTGTTCTGTTCTTGTGCCTTTAAACTTGATTAAAATTGGTCAGGTTGCTCAGAGTTCTAAGTGAATAGACATTGTCATTAGCTCTTTGATAATGTTCTCTATGTTCTATAATCCAAGTAATCAAGTCTAGCTTGTACTCGTGTCAAAGTTCCCAGAGGGTTTACTAATGAAAACAAAAAGGCAATATATGTCTTTCTAATAGACTAGCATTTCGCTTAAATAATCTGAGAAGGAATATTTTAGCCTGATGTGCTACAGTTCTGACCTTAGTTTTCCTAGGTTCCTCTCTGTCATTATTTCAGCTTTTACAAGTCAGGGTGAATTAACCAAGGTCATGTCTACACCAACATTTTAATTACTTGGTTTTGTTGGTGGCTTGTAGAAATTGTTTTCATCTGGCAGGATGAAACACCACATTTATAGTAGGGATAGCTACCCAGCATTCAAAGGCTTCTTGATGTACATTTCCTTTCATCGGAAGAATGTTCTAATATTTTTTTTTTTAACATTTTAACTTTTTAATAGAGAAAAACTTATGTAATGAGAGGAGTTTTATTATTTAGATACCCTAGTGGTTTATGGACTTTAAAATGGGGTCCCTTAATCAAAGCATCACCTCAGTTGTCAGGGGGCTTTTCTGTAAATCGTAGGATGTGTACAATCATCTCTGGTTTTACTCACTACATGCCGGTGGCACCTCTCCCCTAGTTGTGACAATTAGAATAGTCTCTAGACATTGCCGAATGTCCCCTGAGTTGAGAGCTATAGCTCTAAATTATAGTTTTATATAGGTTTTATTTTACTTTATTATTTTTGCCCCATTTATGTTTCTCTTTGCTGTGTTTCTGAGACACAGGTAGTCAAGTTTCATGTTGTTTTCCCCTAAGAAGTGATTCTTTTTCTTGGTGCAAAATATAAATCCTAAATTCCACTGATAATTTGCCTTATATTATCACAACTTCTATATAATATTTCAAAAATAAACAGAATATTTCAAATATTAAAAATAATTATTTCTAGAAGATAAAAAAACTTATAGCACATTTAATATTATTTGAATTGACCTGGAATAAAACTCTAGTGAGAAACTTCTAATATTGATGTACCCTGATCTCCTAATGTAAATACCATATGTCATACAAATTTGTTGTTTTAAACATAGTAATAGTAGAAATTATTATAACTATGGCTGATTTGCTAAGCACTCATTGTGCTGGGTAATGAACCAAATCTTTGCCTCCATTGAGTCATTTTATGCCATAAGTGTCTTGAAGCAGGTGTTATTGCTCATATGTTATAGAGAGAAAATAAAGAAGTTTTAGAAATGTCCAGTCTCCTCCCTAAGTCTACTATTGTTTGAAGTGGGTTCCATGACTAGAACTAAGGGTGTCTAACTCATACAGATGCTGTCCTCAAGTTCTGGGGTGTTCTGCCCACCACTTGCAATTCTTCATTGTTGTGTTCCCTCAGGTTCATTCTCGTTACACGCTCTGGACACACCTTGCACTTCTAACACCAAAATCTCTGTCTGGTTTTAGAGATTGCCCAACTGACACTCAGGGCAGGTCAGAAGTTCCCCCAAATTAACATCCATCTGTCTTTCAGGACTCTCAGCTAGTGACTGGTGAGAGTGATAAATTCTGTAACTCCCTCAACCCTAAGGTGAGATAGCTCTGAGGCTGTTCTCCAACTGGATTGCAGGATGGCATTAAGCTAATTTATTTGATTATATACCCTTTATTAATTGCCTTCCCTTTCCTATTTCACTCTCCTCTCTTATTAGCCTTTCCTGAATCACTTCTTCAATAAACTTTTAGCAATAGAATCCCTACATTGGGGTCAGCTCTTGGGGAAATCCAAACTGTGCTGGTTATCTTTCCAAAAATTTGCTTTGACTGGGAAGTTGACATATGATTGACTTAGAGCCCATACTAGGGTTCCATACTGATGAACTAAAAACTTAAATTTCTATGTGTTCATAGAGTAGTAGACCAGGTAATGTGTCACAATGTATTTCTCATGTTAGAATAAATTTGCCAATTTACCACTTGAAGTAAGTCTTCAGATTGAAGTTCAGAAAGAGGAAAAGCAGGTGGAGTCAGCATTGTTTCTGACTTGAGGAGATGGCATTGGGAGTTCAGGGAGGCCAACCTACTAGACTGTGTAGGGCAAGGGACTGGACACAAAAGAGCTGCACAGAGAGGTAGAAAGCCAGAGATCTTTGGTAGATGAGTACAGTGAAACAGGTATAACTGCATTCCTATGTTTAAGAAGAGGAAATAATGAAATACAAATATGGAAAAGATCTTACATATTTTTTTCCAAAACAAACTTATACAGATGGAAATTAAAATGTTGGAATGAAAAATATAATGGATGAGATTGATGACAAATGTGGCAGAAGAAAATTTTAATAAACTTGAGAAATTAGCAATTCAAAACTATTCAAAATGCAACAGACAATAGATTAAAAAACTTCCAAATGTATAGATAGATTCTCACATACACAAACATGTATACATATACCATATATACATGCACTATAAATTCTAAAGCAAAATACCACTTACATGAGTTATAGTTAAGCCACAGAGAGATAAAATATAATCATAATTAACATTGAATCCAAATAAGGCAGAAAAAGAGGAACAGATATTTTAACTATCTAAATAAGTAAACAAAACACTGAATTGATAAATGGGGAAAACATTGGATGCATTTTCTCATTTTCTTAATAAAAGAACAAGCACCTAATTAAAGAAGATTTGGACAGACATACCATCAACAATACATATTATGTATGAAAGGCAAATATGAAAAGGTAATTATTAGTGAAGTGCAGATTAAAACTACAATGAGATATCATTGCATCCTGTTAAAGTGTCTCAAATAAAAAGGGTGACCTTGGATACTTTTTCCTCCATTCTTGAGATACTTTACTCAGGAGAATATGTTCCAGGTCCCTCCATGTAAACATAAAAGAGGTAAAGGCTCCATCTTTTTTAAATGTTGCATAGTATTCCATGGTGTATATATATACCACAATTTATTAATCCATTCATGGGTTGATGGGCACTTGGGCTTTTTCCATGACTTGGCTATTACGAATTGAGCTGCAATGTATATGTGTATTTGACTCAATAAAAACAAAATTCAAAAAAGGGTGACCATATAAATTATAGGAAAGGAAGAGAAATAGAACTCTCATATACTATTAGTGAAAATGTAAAATGGTGCAACCACTTTGGAAAAGTTTGAGAGTTTTAAAAGAAGTTAAATATACATGTACTATATGATGCAGTCATTCAAATCCTATTTACCAAAAGGAAATAAAAATACATGTCAACACAGAGAATTACACACAAATGTGAATAGCAGTTTTATTTGTTATATAGACAAAAATTGGAAACAACTTCAATGCCCATTAGCAGGTGTGTGGCTAAAAAACGTGTGGTACATCCATGACTTTTCAGCAATGAAAAGTGTGAAGTATTTATATCCATAAAAATAAAGATGAATCTCAAGTATGATAAATGAATGATGCTATGCACAAAAAATATAATTGTGTTTATAGAAAACATTCTAGAAAACTGAATCAATAGTGACTAAAAACAAACCCATGGATTTCTGGGCAGTGGGGTTTATGAGGAGGATGGCTAGAGGAAGAGATTACAGAGGGGTGTGAGGAAACTTTTAGTGTGATGGGTACGTAGCTCCTTATGCTAATGGCAGTGATGGCTTCATGTGTGTATATGTCAAAAATTATCAAATTGTACTGAGTAAATATCTGAAGATTATCTGTCAGTTCTACTTCAGTACACACAAATGTGATCTGTGTGCAGAAAACTAAATTTGTACAATCTTTTGTAGTTGTCCACATCTAATTCAAGGGTACTGGATTTATGAATTCATCTTTGTCGTGTCTTTGCAAAATATTCTACTTTGTTTTTAGCAAAATTTTTCCCACTCAAAATATATTGTTTAATATTTAAGGTATCTAATTAAGATAGCAAGTAACACTTGCATAAGCTCTGTTTGTCACAGACATAACTAATGCACAAGGAGCGAACAAAGCTTCTGATTGGAGGAGAAGCTTTGAGTCTATTAGATCCTTGTTCAAAGTGTCATCTATGGACTAGCAGAATCAGCATCAGCTGAAAGGTTTTAGAAATGCAGGATCTCTGGCCCTACCACAAGTTGGTTTAATCGGGTTCCTTAGGTAAGTCCTGTGCACATTGAAATTTCAGAAATGTTGTATTTGAGAATAGCGTACTAGTTTTGAGGCTTCAATTTGTTATGGGCCATCAGATAGTACATTTTCTTTTCCTTACAGCAATAGAGGGCTTTAATTTCAAACATTAATCACATAAGCAATAATTTATATATTTTCTACTGTCATAAATCTTCTTTGTTCATATCAGGCCTTTTTGAGGTATCACTTACAGATGCATATTACATTTCACCAATTTGACATGAATAAGTCAGTAAATTTTGATAAATATATTGGATCATATAACTACCACTTTGCAATCAGGATACAGAATATTTCCATTTCCTCAAAATGTTCTCTTTTGCCCCTTTGTAATCAAATCAGTCTCCTCCCCTAATTCTTGGCCCTTGCTACAATTTCATATAAAAGGAATTACCTAGTGTTTGGTCTTTTCTTTTGGTCTCTTCTCACTTTACAGATTTTTCCATGCTGCTGTGTAGGCAGATTGTGCCTCCTCTTGCTCAGTGGTGGTCCATGGTGTGAATGTCTCTGTGAGTTGAAGTGAAAGGCAGGCCTGAGCCTAGTGTTCCCGGTGCTCAGATACAGCTATGAGACTTTATGTGGCTACTGAGGATACTATGGTTGTGACCTTAAAAATGGGCCAGAAAGTTGGAAATACAAATCCTAGTAGTGGGGGGGGGTTCACCCCTACCCGCCAAATCCAGGTGATAGTCACGACTTAAGAGTAGGGAGCTGACCAGAGCCATGCACTCTACCACAGAGCCCTGAGAATCCAGAAGGTTCCCTGAAAATTTGAAAACCTTCTGTTCCTTGTCATCATGAGATCACTAGAGGCATAGCCCCTTCTGGCCATAAATATAAGGCCTTTTGGAGAGGAAATTGTGGAGGGGAAGAGAAAATAATTTACTTGAAAGGCTGAATATTTACATAAATTGTATATTCTCACCTAGTGGCAAAACCAGTTGTTTTCCTTCTCCCTTATACTCAGTATGTGGAGATACTTGAGAAAGATCAGTTCAGTTGCTCAGTACTATCACAAAATATAAATTTTGGACCTCTTTGTATCTAATAGAATTTATGTTAGAAAGTTACTTTCTAATAGCTCTAAAATTTTAAATGGCTATTTCCAGCTTTTAACTGACAAGCCTAGCATTTAAACTTTTTTAATCTAGTGGTATATTTCATCATTTTAGAAAGGTTGTATTTTGGTTTCATCGAGATTTTTGGTTGGGAAACTTAGTCAAACCTCAACTCACATTTGGCAGAGTCATATTTGTAGTTTTTTTTATAAATATTCTCCTGTAGTGATATAATTAGTCACTGGACAACTATTATCAGAACTGGGAGTAGAGTACTAAAATAAGAAATATGAAAATGATCAAGGAAGATTTGCAATTGACTAAGATATTGAATTTCGGGTGTGTCTGAAAATTCATTCCCTCTTTTTGCAAGCTGTTGAATCTCATTTCACTAGATTGCAAAGCATTCTGATGAAATGCATACTTTGTGAGAATCTTTCTTTCTCCCATATTTGAGTATAGTTACATGGAGGGTCTCAAGAGATGCACTTAAGATTTTCAACATTTCTGCATTAGGTATTTTTAAAAGAGTAAAATAAAATCTAGAGAATATAGCTTTTGAAGTGGAAAGTCTGAAATAAAAACAATTTGATGACTGTCACAGACAAAGCAGCCGGAGACCCAAAGTATAATTCAAGGTTTTTATAAACTCCAAGTTGTAAGTTACTCTTTCGCAAATAAAAATGACTTCTGAGACAAGAAGTGGTTTAATCTGAAAACTTCAGTTGAGGAAATAGCAAAGAATCTGAAAGTATACAAAGCACATACACCTATTTTCACACCTATTTTTGAGTATACACACATATACATGTATGGCTCATTTATCATTTATTTATCAAGTACTTAGAATGTGCCAAACCCAGTCACTGCCATTAATTTCTGCAGTGTGGCGGGGAAGGCTTAAACAATCAATTAAAACAAGCGTGGCAAGTAGTAGGATTGGGGTGGTGCTTGGTAAACCAAGAGCATACGTTGAGAGGAAATAGCTTAATTTAGGGGCCAAATACTTCCCTGAAGAAGTGATATTTCACTGTATTATTCATTATGTGTGATGTCTTCATCTTATTTGACTTCCATTCCCCGGGGGAGTGATGCAGATGGTAGTTAAGGGCTCTATTTCTTGCTTTTGTTTTCCCCCCTTTCTTGTGGGATTTGTAACCCACATAGAAGTTACTCACCTGTTCTATTTGTGTCTCTGACTTTCTGGTTTATTTGAAATTCCATGGGGAAAAGATCTGAGAAGTAGATTTTACCAGGGATGGCGGTGGTGGTGATGCGTCGGGGACAGTAGGGTCTGGTTGAAGATCGAAGCCTTATTCACCCCCTGGCTTGATGTATCTTGTTTATTGTTTTCCCACAGGCAAAAGAGTCACATTTGGGCAGCCACAGATTCCATAAGTCCTTCCGGGGCCCGCCTACAGCCTGGTAGATAGATAACAGAAACAGGCAGGGCAGGGCAGCTACCTGCAATCCCAGACAATGTGGGAGGCAGAGGCGGAGGTGGGAGGATGAATTGAAGCCGGAAGTTCAAGGCTAGCTTGGCAACCCTGTCCCTAAATGATTAATAAACAAATAAATAAATAAAAGAAGCAATCATTAATGACAATGGCTAACATAGATGGAATGTTTGCTCTAGAAAAAAATTATTTTTAAAAATTAGCCAGGATTGCCACATGTCTATAGCCCCAACTACTTGGGAGACTGAAGCAGGAGAATTGCTTGAGCCCAGGGATTGGAGGTTACAGTGAGGTATGATTGCACCACTGCACTCTAGCTTGGATCTTGTCTCTAAAACAAACAAATAAATAATAGTAATGATAAAACCAATCATCAACAACAATGCTATCGTGTACACAGTGTGTGTTTTCTACCAGCCATGTCATGTGCTTTACAGAAGAGTTCCATTCTGTCTGTGTTTTATGCCTTGCTGCGCTCCCTCATCCCCTCCCAGGAAAAGGAGACAGAAAGAAAAATGTAAGCAGCATGGGTGATGCTGCTTGCTGTTCCTTTCAGTGAGCTTCGTCCCAGAGAGATACGTTTTAGGAGACTTGACACATTTCTCGTGGCACTTCTGCAGTTTGAGCATCTTGCTGAGAACTGTGTGTGATTTCTCGGGCACAAATCTTGATCCTGCACAATCTTTCACTTTATCAACTCACCTTTGAACACAGCTCTAGATGTTCGCAGTCCATGTACTTTCCCTCACTCAGTTAATTCTTCCAGCAGTTCTATAAGATAAAGATATGTATGCTCTCATTTTAAGTGAAAGTGGAAACGAGGCGGAGGTTAGATAGCTTGTCTGTATACTTGTGAGGGGCACAGCGAGGATGTGGTCCCCGTGGATCCCCCGTGAATCCACTGGGTGGGCTCTATGTGACACTATCTCCTTGCTGTCAGCAACTTACTGTGAAAGGATCCTGGAGATTTTTGGTTGCATTCCTGACTAATGTTGCGTTAAAGAATATGAAAAAGCTATACATTAGCTTCATAGTAGGGCTGTGTACATTATGTCCAACAGCTGGATGAAAATATTTCAGATTGTATATGAAGCCCGCACACTGTACCCCATGATTGCACTAATGTACACAGCTATGATTTAATTAAAAAATAAAAAGAATGTGAGAGAAAGAATCTACAAGGAAGGTCCTGTTTGGCACCATTTTAGGAAGTGTTTTCAGGGAAGCAATGAACTCCATGTTTGTTGAGAGAATCTTTGAAAGAAACTTGCAGAGATCTGAATGTATCTTGCAGTGGACATTTAGAATAATGTGGTGTGACTGAAGAGGGAGGTGTGCCAGCTGAAGACAATAGACAGAAAACATTGTGATAATACTGGGCCTGAGTCATTCTCCCAAGGCAGGCAGGCTCCATCCAGATGCAGAGCTGTTGAGTAATGGCTGCCCCTGCTGTCTGGCTTCCCACCTGGCTGCAGTTTGAGGCAGCAGGTTCTCATTATGCTTTATTTTGTTTTTTTTTTTTTAATGTGTTCTTGAAATTGAATTAAATTTGCTTCCTTCATGGTGTGTGTTGATTTTTAAATGACTTCCTGGTGGGTTTTCTTCAAGATCTTCAACCACTATGAACAGGTTCTCAGAGTAAAGTGAACGGTCTGCCCTAATGAGAAAACAATGTATTATGTCCTTACCTTCAAGTTTAACTGGAAGATGCTGCATTTTGACCAATAACAGTCTGTATTTCCCCAAGTGATTTTGCTTTCCCTGCTGGGATGGCCTTTGTCAATTACCCTCTTCTCTCTGGGGCATTATTAGTTCACTTGCAGGACAAGAAAAATTCATACTTTCATCCAGGAAAATTGCCAATGTTCTTGAAACTGTTACATTTTCCATGGATACTAAAATGAACTCGCTAGGAGATTTGGAGATGAAGGTCACGACCCTCTGTAAATGTATGCCAGGGATCTTGCTCTCCAGTGGGAGAGACAGACAAAAAATAAAATAGGAATTATTAATATATGAGATAGTGACAACTGCTGAAAAGAGAAGGGATGAGTGTGTATGTGTGTGGAGGGGGACATGGGATGCTCAACGGCAAATGGAAATTTTGATGGGCATCCAGGGGAAGACCACCTCCTAGTATCTGGAAGAAGTGAGGGCTCTCTGGGAGAAAGTTTTCTAGCAATGAGAATAATACATGCAAAAGGTTTAGGGTGTCAGGAGAATAGCAGTGAAACAAGGGTGGACAGAACAGAGCGACCAAACCAGGAAGGAGCATAGGAGGAAGTGAGTTCAGAGATGCAAGAGAGCCGAGTGTGGTGCTCAAAGGATGGACCTGGGCTCTGCTCTAAGCACCATCCAGAACCTTAGGGAGATTTTTAAACAGGCAAGAGATGTGATCTCAGGAAGGTTCTTGCTCCTGCATTGAGAACAGGCTAAATGGTGGCAGGAATGGAATTTACATATACATTTTAACTACACAAAGCATTAGTTAAGCACCTACTATGTACTCAGTGGGATTCTAGGAGTACATCTGAACAAATTATTGTAATCTTATTGGATAAACTACGAAAATAGTTACATGTGCATACACACACACACACACACACACACACACACACGCTAACTTAGAAGATTTATGAACCTATATTCTGGCCCAGATTATGCTTAAGTCCTTGCTAGAAACTTAATAGGTACTGAGCCCCCACTAGCCACCAGGGTCTATGCTGAGCATTTTCTACAAGTAATCACATTTAACCATCAGGACTACTCTGCGACAATTATCAAAATTCTTGGTTTCAGGACCCCTTTAGACTTTTAAAAGTCATTAAGGACCTCAAAGAGCTTTTATTTATGTGGGTTTTATATAGATAGATAGATATTTACTGTATTAAGAATTAAAACAGAAACATAAAAGTATTCTTTTTAAGTAATAATTAGCAAATAACATATTTTATACAAATAATTTATAATTTTTAAATTTTTAAAATGGGGCAAGAACAACATTGTTTTATGTTTTTCACAAACCTCGTTCACATGTAATTTAGAAGACATGTAGTTTCTTGTATCTGCTCTTACATTCAATGTATTATGATAAGTTGTTTTGATTGGAGTTTATGAAGGAAGTCTGGCCTACAGATATGTACTGGAAAAGGAATGAGTATTTTATTTTATTTTATTTTATTTTTTGTCTTTATTATTAAATCATAGCTGTGTACAATAGTGCAATCAAGGGGTACAATGTGCTGGTTTCATATACAATCTTAAATATTTTCATCAAACTGATTAACATAGCCTTCCTGGCATTTTTTCAGTTATTATATGAAGACATTTGTATTCTGCATTTAGTAAGGTTCGCCTGTACCCTTCTAAGATGCACTATAGGTGCGGCCCCACCAATTGACCTCCCTCCACCCCAACTTCTCCCCGCCCCTCCCTACCTTTGCCCCTTTCCCCATATTCTTTTGTTATAGTTGGGTTATACCCTTCATACGACAGCTATAAATTAGCTTCACAGTAGGGCTGAGTACATTGGATACTTTTTCTTCCATTCTTGAGATACTTTGCTAAGAAGAATATGTTCCAGCTCCATCCATGTAAACATGAAAG
>CAUYRH010170355.1:0-25814 GCA_963574655.1 Perodicticus potto | reverse complement strand
TTACTAAATGCAGAATATAAATGTCTTCATATAGTGATTAAGAAAATGCTATGAGGGCTATCTCTCACAGTACGATCAAAATGTTTCTGATTGTATATGAAGCACATTCTGCCCTATGATTGCACCAATGTACACAATTATGATTGAATAAAATTATTTTAAAAAAAAACTTATCATTTATTGTCCAGGGAAACAGTAAAGAACTGAATGATACATTGTGAAACTCATTAGATAATTCATTTATCAAGCATCATACTATCAGAAATCGTAAAAGAGACTCGACTTTTTAAAGAGTCTCACTAGAAGAAGTAAGAGGGAGAATATCTTCCAGCCTTGGGCTAGGTACAGTTACATACTTGGTTCTTTAACATATGAAATGTGTTTCCTTTATGAAGGCTTTCCTTATACAGCAGATTCAAGACTTGTCTAAGAATTGTTTTTGCTCTATAGATACAGGCCCTTTGCAAAAAGATGTTTCCTTTTATTTTTGTGGGGTAAAAGAGACCTGCAAACATTCATGTGGGGATGGCAAAGTCTACCTACTTCAAAAAAGGATTCTTTGAAATAGGCACTGAAGATAATGACATGTACTTGGAAAAGATCACAGTATTTTACTTATAAAATATTTAATATAATTTATTTTAAAAAATCACACTTTTGGTCCAGGAGAGTTAAACTTTCAGAATTGCAGAAGTATTTGCAACCAGTATATTGCAGGGAACCTATCTCTTGGTAAACATTTTATGGGAGATTTCTAGATATACTGGTATGTAGAATTGTCTTCTTATTGCAGGACGTCTTTCTTCTTAGTGATTACCATGTTCTAGAGACATTTCAGGAGCATCTGTTGGTGGAAATTCCCATTATTACTTTCACTTTCAATGCCAATGCCATTTATGTGGAAATGGATAATCTTGTCTGTCACCTGGAACATCATTTTTATTCTTTCAGTTAATGTTATTCCATTAATAAAAATATAAGCAATACTCAGATAATTAAACCACAAAAAATATTGAAAACATAATGAAAGGACTGAATATTTGTGTCACCTCAAAACTCATGTTGAAATCCTAATCCCTAATGTGATGGTTTTAGAAGGTGACTTTTGGGAGGTAATTTCATTACAAGCCTTCATAAAGGCATTACTGCCTAGTATAGTTGGTATGGCTTATCCTGCCCCGTCCCCCGGCCCAAATCTCCTGTTGGTACTTAACTCCCTATGTGGAAGTAGAGGTGAGGAATTTAAGAGATGATTAGGTCATGAGGGTTCTTTCCTTATGAATGGATTAATTCATTCATGGATTAATGTATTAATGGCTTATCATGGGAGTGGGACTGATGGTTTTATAGGAAAAGGAAAAGATAATTGACCTAGGATTCTCAGCCCCTTCATGATGTGATGCCCTGCACTGCTGCTTTGAGATTCTGCAGAAATTCCTACTACCAAGAAGGGCATTATCAGCTGAACTCTCTTAATCGTGGATTTCTGTTTTTCCATTTTTTTTTTCTTTTTATAGATTTAGAGGACACAAGTGTACTTTTGATATATGGCTATATTGTGCAATGTTGATGTCTAGGATTTTTGTGTAACCACCATCTACATAGTACACATCGTACCCATTAGGTAATTCAGAACCCCTCATCCACCACTCACGTTCCCACCTTCCCAAGACTCCAGTGTCTCTCATTCTACTCCCTATGTCCACGTGGTATACACATTATCTAGCTCCCACTTACAAGAGAGAACATGCCATGTTTGACTTTCTATTTCTGAGCTATTTTCCTTAAGGTAATGGTCTCCAGTTTCATCCATGTCAGTGCAATAGACATGATTTCATTCTTTTGTATGGATGAGTAGTATTATATAGTATACATTTATACTCATACACACATATTATATATACTGCATTTTTATGTATTATATATACTCCAATCATCTGTTGGTGGATACTTAGATTGATTTCACATAGTTGATATGGTAAACAGTGCTGCAATGAACATAAAAGTGTAATCTTGTACTTATCAGCCTTCATAACTATAAGAAATGAATTCCTTTTCATAAATTACCCAGTTTCAACCATTCTCTTATAAGTGACATAAAATGAACTAAGATAGAAAGTGGGCATTAAGAGTAGAATTTTTTGCTAACAAGTAAGTAAAATGTGGAAGAAGCTCGTGAACTGGGTAATATTCATAGGCTGGAAGAATTTGGAGGGGCAGACTAGAAAAGCAAGATTCTGTTCAAGGTCATGACCAAAATGCTGGAAGAAGCATAGGCACTAAAGGTCATTATGATGAGATTCAGATGGAACTGAGGAGCAAGTTATTAGTAACTAGAGTAAAGACAAAGAACCAGGCTAAACTCTGTCTCTGCTTGAAGGCTTTGTGGAAGGCCAAATGTGAGAATGATGAAACTGCAGTATCTGGCAGAAGAAATTCATAAGCATTATGGAGGAAACTGCATGGTTACTTTGGCAGATTTAGGAGCAAAAGAATAATTTGTACACAATATAAATAACTGAAAGGGAATCAGAAAAGAAAAATGTAGAAAATTCCCAGTCTAGCTATGTTAGAGTGAAAAAATATGTTCAAGAGATGAAATCGAATATCTCAGGGACTCTGCTAAATATATTAACACATTGAGATGTACAGGAGCCAGGTTATTTTCCTAAAAGCAATGGTACAAAAATCCCAAAGGAATTTCTGAGATCTTCAAGGCAGTCTCTTCCATCACAGGCCCAGAGAACTTAGAGGGCAGAACGGTGTGAGGGGAAAGGCCTGGGATACTTTCCATGGGCTTGTTTCCTGGAGTTGCCTTGGGAGTTTGCTCCCCACATCCTAGTGCAGTGCTCTGAGGTTTCCCCACCAATGGTTCAAATAGCCCCAGATGGGGGTCTGGCTACACCTCTGGAAGATACTAGTCATAAGTCTTGGTGGCACTCGTGGTGGGAATTCTAGAGTCTTAAAGAAAGCAAATGCTGTGGAGGTTTGGCAGCCTTCACCCACATTTCGAAGGATGTCATCAAAAGTCTATGGGCTCAGGTGAGGATTTGTCACAGGGCAGAGTCACCCAAAGTGACCCCGGTAGAATAATACCTAGGTAGAATGTGGGTTTGAAGATGCCACAGAAAGTCACCAATAGGATAATACCTAGTGGAGCTGTGCAGTCAGGACCCATGGGAACCCTAAAACTGTGGAGTCACCAGCAGCATTCAGTGCCACCTGGGAAACTTTAAGATGTGATTAATTCATGAGGCCAATGTTCTTTTTTTTTGCAGTTTTTGGTCGGGACCGGGTTTGAACCCACTACCTCCGGTATATGGCACCGGTGCCCTACTCCTTGAGCCACAGGCACTGCCAAGGCCAATGTTCTCATGAATGCATTACTCATGGATTAAGGCATTAATGGGTTAAAAATTAATGAATTATAACTAAAATAGGACTGCTGGATTTATCAGAAGATAGATCTAAGCTAACATGCTCAGCCCCTTGCCAAGTGACACCCTGTGCCGTCTCAGGGCTCTGCAGAGATTTTGCACCAAGAATAAGATCCCCACCAGATGCAGCCCCTTGAAATAAGTTCTTTTTCCTTATAGATTACCCAGCTTCAGGTATTATGTTCTAAGTAAAAGAAAACAAACTAAGAAACTGACCTTATAAAAAGGATGCCAGGCTCTGCGCCTGTAGCTCAGTAGTTAGGGCACCAGCCACATATACCGAGGCTGGCGGGTTCCAGCCCAGCCCGGGCCAGCTAAACAACAATGATAACTGCAACCAAAAAATAGCTGAGCATTGTGGTGGGCACCTGTAGTCCCAGCTACTCGGGAGGCTGAGGCAAAAGAATCACTTAAGCCCAACAGCACTCTACCAAGGGCAACATAGTGAGAATCTGTCTCAAACAGATTAATTATTAATAATAAAAAGGATGACGGAAAGCTCTGTAACTTTCTGCCTTGTGGGGATGCAATGAGAACACACAAGAGGTCAGCAGTGAGCAACCCTGAAGAAGACTCTTGGCGAAAACCTGCCCATGCCGGCAGCCTGGCCTCAGACTTTCATCCTTCAAAAACTGTGAGAGATAAATTACTGTTGCCTGTGATATATTATTTCTTATGTTATTACATATTATTTATATATATATGTCCAAACCAAGACATACACACGTGTATTATAAAAAGAGACTAATATTAAGGTAGTCTAAAAAATTATCTTTGGCATAAATAATCTTAAAGGAAATTTCCAAGTAGTTTTCATCCAAGTTCTGTGAGAAAAACCCATAAAAATTCAGCAATAATTTTTGTTTTCCCATCCAGCATTTTTCTCTAATATACATCCTATTATTGAAAGTCTTTGAAATTATCTTTCATAAGGATTAGAAAAATGACCTAAGGTTATGTTGCTAGGAATATTTCTATTATTGGCTTTTTGCGTGATGCTGCCTTGAGGCAAAATATACTTTCATAAGTCACTTTTTGCTCTTGCTTCAGTTTTGTTTGGCTCATGTACACAATGAACACCCAATAGAAAAGCATTGCGGTTAGTAGTAGGCCTACCTTTCTGTATCATATTTCTAGTTTTTTTTTTTTTTACAAATTGGATACATTACTGTTTTACTTGGAAATGTTATGAAATATATGAATAACAGTATTAATAATTTATGAGGTAAAAATATTGAGAAAGTTATCATATCTTGCAATTTCATGTTCATTGTGATTTAAATGTTAATTTTAAATGCAAATGCTAAAAATCATTTCATTTTTAACAATGAACATTTTCCTTTCTTGTTTTCTAATATATTACTTAAACCATGTTCACAACATCATTTTGAAATAAGGTGTTTTAAGAACAACATACTTTGCGATAATTTATCATATTTTCAGAACCCGAGTCTATCAAACTCTTTTCTAATTTTGCTATGTTTAATACTAATTTAAGCAGTGAGAGTCTTTGGGTTTCACTATTATATTTACTTTCCAAGAATTTTTCTGCAGTATCAAAATGTAATTTGATTCAAATTTCTTCTATTGAATATAAACTCATACTAGAATTGCATTTATTACTGAAATCGCTCCAGGAATCAGAAACTATTAATGACTGTGTGTCGAGTCATTAATTTAACTTATGTCAGCTGAAGGTCTTTATCCAAATTAAATGATTTAAAGTTATAAATTCAGAATTAATTAGGTTCTAATATATATAAAGCTAGGTTCATTACTGCCATTTCTTCAGTTTACTAACTATTCTGATAATTTTTCATAAAAATATATTCCCCTATTTTATATGCCTGTGTCATTACCCCTATTATTATATTTTGTTCTGTTAAGTTGCATAGCATATTTTTTATTTAGGGGGCATATTTCAAAATTAAAATCATAATTTGTTTTACTTATTATAAATATATTTTATATACTAATGAAGGGAACATAAATTATACTTTTATTCAAAATGAATTTATTCCATGAACAAGATATACTTTTCTTCTGCCAGTTATTTTTCTTAAAATAATTCATGGCAATCCTTCATTGGTCAGTTCTAGACAATAGATGACTTTAACACATTCTTGAATCAAAGACACAAAATTTTCTTTACTTAATATGTCCTATAAAACTAATTCACAATATATTGGAGTAGCTAGTAAATATAAACTGTCTCGTTATTAAAAACTCCTACCAATTAAGCAAATGGTTTTCCTGGAAATGTATAATATAAAAAAGGATATTAAAATTTGATTTCTCATTAAAATAGAGTAAAAAGTAGGGATTAATTTTGATAGAAATCTCAATGCTCAACTTTCCATATAATGCTTCATACAAAATTCAATCCAGATAAACAAGTAGAAAGTATTGAAACTGCATACTATCCTGAAACATTAAAAGAAACTTTTGAAAATCGTAATTTAAATGTTACATTCTCACAAAGTCATTCTATTAAAAATTCCATTGTCTATAGTCAACTATTCTTTCTTTCTGTTCTATTAGTTTACTCCTTGAAACTTATTAATATCTGACATATTTATTTGATCTATTCATCTTGTTTTTACAGCCAGCTTCTTTTCACTGCAATATAATATCCAAGATGGCAAGGGTGTTGACTACTTTGTTCCCCGATGTGTTCTTTCGTCCCAAACAGTGTTTAGTACATCACGGAAGCCTGTGTTAATTGGCATTCACTAAGTTATACTGCTGTTAACTAGCAAAACAAGTCTCAATAGAGTAACACTTGGTTTATCCAATGTTCCTGTTACACGTAGCCAATCTACAAAATCAATGTCTTTATCTCTGGCCTAGTGATGCCTCAGTTAATGGAAGCTCTGCTGTCCTTCAGCTACACCAGCTGTAACATGTCTTCCTAGTCTCTCTAGCAGTGGATAAGAGCACTAAGATGGTTTTCTTGATGACTAGATGCTCTGGTACAGAAAAGATAACAATTACTTTCCTAGAACAAAGCACAGCATGTGCCTAACTTACAAGAAACAAGTAATAATAACCTTCTAGTAATTCTATAAAAGAATGAGAAGCAGATGTGGGTAAACAATAAATTTCCTTACAAATACAAATTTCTACCATAAAGAAAAAGGAAGATAAGTATACACAAATTACAGAATAAATTATGATTAATCATATTCCTTTGATTTAAAACATTGGTTCTTAACCTTCCTAAAGCCGCAACCCTTTAATACAGTTCTTCATGTTGTGGTGACCCCCAACCACAAAAATATTTTTGTTGCTACTTCATAACTGTAATTTTGCTACTGTTATGAATCATAATGTATTATCTGATATGCAGGATGTATTTTCATTGTTACAAAGGGGTCGTGACCTACGCATTGAGAACCGCTGGTTTAAGAGAATGATAATATAGATGCTCTGTGAGGAGGGCAGCACCAGGCCAAAATCCTATGTGTTATATTTCAGCCTCAATCAGTGACAATAAAAAGGCTTTTCCTGGAATAGGGGCAAGCTGCTCTTCCTACACCCAGATTTGATGTACGATCAGTGCCTTGTAGTTTTTTGCAGGGAGTTAGTCAAGGACCTCGCCTCTTTCCCTGCCCTGGGCCTGGTGTGCTTTGTCTGCATTTCCAGCCCGGGTACCTCCATCCAGCCTTCTCCTTATCTAGGGGACTGTGTAAGGTACTTTCCTTCGCTCCGATTTCCCACCTTTCTGCTCTGAGTCCCTCTCCCCGTCCCTCCATCTGGTGCGTGTATCCATGCAGAGGAAGGCACCATTTGGGGAGTTTCATTTGCATTGAGAAGATACTTCACCTCTGTTGTACATCCACCTGATTTGTACTTGATCCCAATCTACAGGGGGGAAATGGAGCAGTGGGCGTCTGGCCTCTACCATGTACTATTACCGTCAGTGAATAAAGACTTGATTAATTTGCAGGCCTATTTGTCTGCCTTGACACCTCTGTCTGATTCTCTAAATGAGGGAAAGTTTTATGAATCTTTAATGAATACCGAGCGGTCATCTAGGAGAAAGACTTATATACTGAGGCCTCAGGCTGAGAAAGGGACATTGAGCTGGAGATGGGCACCTTAGGAAGTCACACACTAGGTGACGTGCCTATATTCTTTCTATTCTAAGTTCTAGTTAACAAAATGTAGATCATACAAAGTAGTTTGACTTGTAATTTTTCGGAGGGAATTGAGAACTGCTTCCATAGGTTTACTTGTAATTAAATACTTTTCTTTATTGAGTGTATGATATGACTCTTGAATTGCATGAACATTCAGAGAAGTAGTGTTTTTCTAACCATGATGGGACCAATTACATAAATCACATGGCATTATTGTTAGTAAACCAGGAATGTCACCACCTCTTTTATATTATATTATATTTGGTATTCTTAGGTATTCTTAAATTTACATACAAGTAAATAACTATAAGTGAAGAAAAAAAATAAAGATTTGCCTGAGAAGTTTTAGTCAGGAATTTGGAGAAAAAGACTTTGGTAAATATAAGGATAACCATATGTAATAATATAACAGTGAATATGACTGTTTAGTTAATACCAAACAAAAATTTAAGTTTATAAGAATTCAAAGCTACTGTATTTAGTGATAACACTTTGATATTTTCCCTTTTGATGTTCCTTATTTTGAGAAGAAAAATCATCATTTCATCTTCCAAAATTTACTATTACTTTCAAAATTTTGATAACACTCAATTGTATGTTAAGTCCTACTGAATATGAAGTAATTATAACGTTTTTATGTTCTGTGATAGCTCATAAAGTATAATGACTGAACTTCTCTGAAAGAATTATATTCTTTTGAAAATTAAACTAACCTCATATAAAGCCTCTTTGAATTAAGTATTCAGTTTTTATGTTGAGCATTTTCTTATCTCCCAAAAGTTAAATGATGACAAAAGTAGAAAATATTCCTTTCTGAATCTAAAACACTGTATCGATATGATTTTTATATATTTCAAAACAAGTACAGTACTAACAAATGAGATTGAATAAAATTTACTTACTATAAGAATTAAAGACCTTTAGAACCTGTCAATATTCCTACTGTCATATAAAAAGATGGCTGACAACCTATCAAGATCCATTCTCCATTACTTTCCTTCTTTAGAGTTAAAGCAGGATTGATATGACTAGCTGTGAATTTTCCCATGAAAGATATTAGAATTCTTTCTCACCACTATAAGATGACAAAAGATGTATGCCACTACTATCCAGTTGACCAAAATAAATAAATAAATACATAAATAAGTAACCTTTCAGCCTTTCCCATTTTGAAAGCTCTGGAATGTGAAAACACATGCAAAACAGTATAATACAATGAAGCCACCTATGGTATGGCAAAAAATGTACCATGGAATATTGACAACACTCACTTTGCATTCGAGATTATTACATGTGTGAGAGAGAAACATTTCTTTCTTGTTAACTCTCTAAATTATTACTGTCTGATTGTTACAGCTGATAGTTATGCAAAAGCAGCACAAATATACATACAACTAATGTCATGCGGTATGAAAGTAAAATAGGCTTTATTAGGAAAAAAATTCAAAGAATTATGAAAATACAAATGGTCTGATGATTTCTCTCTCTTTTTTTTTTTTTGCACTTTTTGGCCAGGGCCAGGTTTGAACCTATCACTTCCGGTATATGGGGCCAATGCCCTACTCTTTTGAGACACAGATGTCACCCTGATGATTTCTTATTATTTTCCAAAATAATATGTTGAACATAGCTGGACAAAAACTCAGCAGTACCATCTTTCTATTACTATTAAATGATGCCAATGTATTTGTGTCATCTTTTTTGATTAGGTGCTTTTTATATGTTTATTATTTCTTTCGTTTTATATTTTCAATTAATTAAAGTTAGCTTACATATGATCATTTAGTCATTTTATTTTAATAAAAGCACATATATATGTGTATGTATTTTCTTATTTATTGAATATTTTGGAAGAAATGTTTTAATTCTAGTATTTATGGGTAATATATAACTACTGTTCCTATTTTCTTAAAAATATTCTTCATTTTCAAATATTCATCCTAAAACATACATCAATAAAAAGTTAATGTAAACATTTGAAATTTAGTAAAGATCTAAGGTATCTTTTAAATTTTATTAATAATATGTTATTGAACTGCTCTAATGCAATTGGGATTTTAGTCTCTGCATACCTAGTACAAAACTTAGATACTTTTCCAAAAACCTCTGAGAACTACCCTGTTGTTTGAATATAAGTATAAAGATATATAAATTTTTCTACATTTTCCCTATTAAATTTGTTTTCATCACATTTTGTTCCTGAAGAAATTTTTACTTTCTGTATTTTATTCTTATTTTTTATTTTACAAAATCATTGTATTTTCAGTTTTTCTTTACTTCATGGTATATTTTTCTTGTGTAATTAATTCTTTTAGTCCTAATGTCTACCTTGATATTAATATTGTCAAACAAATTTTTTAGGTTTCTTTTTATTATATTGAATGTAATACCACATTTCTTGGCAGATTTTGTCTTATTTAACATTGGCTGACTCTGCCTTATGTAAAAATAGAATTTTATCAGTTTACCTTTAACGATGTGCTAGCATAATATTATTTGTGTACTGTCCAACACTAAAACATAAAGTTTTTGTCTTTACCACTCTTTGTTATAGTTTTCATCATTGCTTTCTTTTCCCCAGATATTATAAGTGAACTTAAATTTATATATTATAATATAAAAATTATAAATTATAATATATAAGCTTATATTTATATAATATACAGATAACTGTTTTTCTGCAAATATTTTTATTTCTCTGTCTCTCCTCTATGATGAATGAATACTTTAACCACTATTTTCTACTGTTTTTTCACCTTCAACTCCTCTGTTTTTCTGAGACAATTTAGAATATAATATTATGTGGTTTATCTACAGTATATCTATTGGAAGACATTTTTTATTTCTTGCATCCCTGCATATTCTGGATCTTTTGTGCAAAGGGCAAGTTTGAATAGAAAATATGCCTTAGGAATGAGGAAGGGGTGGGGAAAGGAAGAGCAGAGAGAGGGAAGGAGTGAGGGGGGTGGGGTCTGGGTGTGTGCCACAACTTTTGGGGGCAAAACACGATTGTAAGAGGGACTTTACCCAACAAATGCAACCAGTGTAACATGGCTTCTTGTACCCTCAATGAATCCCCAACAATTAAAAAAAAAAAAAAAGAAAGAAAAGAAAATATGCCTTAGAAGTTAGACATAGAGTCTACCTAAAGATAAAGGCTCTTAGAGACATTCCAGGACAGTAAAGTGCCCTTCCTCTCCACCAGAAACATTTTCTCATCTTTTATGGAAGCAAGGGTCACCTCTTATGTCACTCTCTCCTTCCCTCTCAAAAACAAACAAACAAACAAACAAACAAATTGTTTGACTCTCTCCAAGAAGAATAGACAAATGTGTGACACATGCAATATAAGCTCTAAGTCTCATAATTTTGGTTTGGTTTTCCACTCGTGTGGTGTGTCTCTCAGCTTATACAAGTAAATTTCACATCATGCCACTCTTTTGGAATTGGGTCATGAAGAATATCACCAGATATTTCTCTGGATGCTTCTGTTTTGGTGTTTATGTCTCTTAACTAGTGTTTTTATATCTGTTTATATTTAGATGTGTATATAAAACTGTGACACACATTTTGTATAAGGCAGCTTACATTCAGGATAGTATCCGATTCCTCATAGATGACTTAATAATACTTGTCTTCTTTGTAAAAAACATTGTCTGGCATGCTAGAAAGAAAAATTTTCTCTATAGGACATGCTCATTTATTACAAAAATAGAATAAAAACTTCAAAATGATCCTAAAATATACATTGATAAAAAGGTAATAGAAATATTTGAAATTTAATAATGTGAAAACTTGAAACAGTTCAAGACTCACATGGCAGGTAATGTGTTAAAAATCTCTGGAAGTATAATAATGATAATCTATTTAGCTTTGACTAACTATTAATTCATCTGATCTCTATGCTAAGTTGTGAAATAGTTTAATAATTGTTGTGTCATAACATTTCATTAGGTATTCTTCAGGCAGAATACCTAGACGGCATACCAACTGAAACTTTGTATTTTGAAAATCTTATCCACTGTTTCTGAGACATGAAGATTGTTGTGGTTTATGAAGGGTCCTTCTCTAACTCTTTTTTACTTACGCCACTAGCCCCCCACTCAAGATCTTGCTGCATACCTATATAAAATATGAAAAGTACAAAGGTAATCTTACTCTTTTTCACTTAACATGTATGCTTTGTTCAGAAAGACAACATATATTGTTTAGTGGAAAACAATGAAAGTAGTAGATGTATAAACAAATATTTTTGGTTTAAAATAAGTAGACTTCCACATTTTGGGGGAGTCTGAAATATGTCTCACTCCAAGTGTTATTTGATCATACAGTTCATGATATCATCAGCATTCCTTCTACATTTCCCAGAAATAAAGTCATTTTGATATTTGCAGTGTGCTTCAGTTCTGAATCATCTTTATTGGGAAAAGTAGACATCTTACCCTATTTAGAAATAGATAAAACGTCTGTACTACATGTGCTATGGATGTGTAAAATCACGTTTTTAACTCTAAAGGTTCTTTAAAATTTTTCCTAATGATCCCTTAGCTCAAGATATTTTTATATGCCCATTTCTAGATCAGTCACTGTGAACAGCATGATGAAAAGGCCAATTCACAGTGAGAGGCCCTCCTAGGGTTGAAAGTCAAGTGAAATTTCTCTAAAGCAGGGACGAGTATAACGCAATCGCAAATGCAAGGTGATCCTCACCTGCCCTGTCATGTACATAAGAGAGTACTTGATAGAAAGAGAGAGACGTCAGGTGACGAAGGGCAACTTCAAGTGCACACTAGAGCTCACTGGAGCAAGACATCCAGTCGCCTCTGCCTGAAAGCACTTTATAAAATATTGACTCTTACATATGATTACGTTCTATTCTTGAAATATTAGAGGATTACCTGCATCTGTCTATGTATGTGTTTTCTAAAAAAAAGAAAATAATGATAATTTTGATATTTTGAGGCATAGGGTAAAGTTGCATTGCACTAGTATGAAAGCATTCTTCTTTTTAAATTTTCTCCTTTTTCTACCTAGGTACTTACCAATAAAAAGCTATATGACATACTAAAAGTATACTTATCAAAGCTAGAGAGTTTTTTAATACTATTTATTTCATAACAATTATGACTAATATATTTTAGAAATTTCATTAAATTATACTAAAACATTATAAACATAAAATGTAAAAATGCCTCACAGATAAAATATATTGGATATATCATGAAAGATACATTTGAAAGAGACTCTATTAGTAGGAAAGCACATTATTGGGACAGTACAAATGTGAAAATCTATATATTATACATACAAAGGAATATTGGTTAAGTAGAATAATAATAAAACCAAGAATTGTGTCAAAGATATTTTTCAAAAATAAAAATGTATGTGATGATCAAATATTTCTTAAAATAAAAATATTATGACATTTTAGCAGAGTCTATTCCATATGTGAACAGAAAAACAATGGTATGTTGATTTACAATAAAATAAAAATAATGAAAATGTGATAGTTGATATCAATATTAAAAGACCTGTTTGATCAATAATGTTTTTTTTAATATTTGATGCAAAGGGTAGTATATTTCCCATTTAATATTTTATTGATATTTCAGAGTGTTAGTATTTTCTATTAGACTGGTAATAGAAATGTTACTTCAAACTGGGAAAAAGATGCCAGGGACTCTATATGACTACTATTAAAATATTGAATGTTTGGGGTAATTTAAATGTTTGGGGGTAATAAATCAACAGATAAAAGAACAAATAAAATGTACAAACATAAAACAAACAAAAATAACGAAAACCTCCCCCCCAACTTAGCACTTCAGTTTATATTTTCCAATTCATATCTTACTAAAAATAACATAAATGGGCCCTTTTATTCAGGAAATTTGTATCCAAATACAAATATAAATTTGTCATGTGTTTGAAAAATCTATCCAAATAATACAATTGTGATAGAATATAAAAATGTATAAAATTACCAAAATATCTCTGCTGCTCCTGGATATATTGTTTCATCATTAAAGATTCTCAGTAAAAAGAAATTTACATCACACAGATGGCAAATTGATTGCTTTCATCACCATTTTAAGCATCACATTTTGGCAGCTGTCAAACACATCACCTCATACATATGCATACTAATATTTTTACATGGTTGATGCTATTACAATAATAGAATTACAGTATTATACTTACTTGAAGATAAATTTTGCATTATTTAAATGATTCTTTAATTACTTGCACTCAAAATTTCAGTAGTTGACTTTAATATTTAACAAGCTTTTATATTAAAAAATAAGTCATGACTTTAATAAGTGTACTCAGAAATATACAAAAATAGTGAAAAAATAACAGAGATCTCTGGATTATTGTTTTCCTGGATGCTGTATTGTTCCCATCTCTTCCATAGAGAAATCCTGTGTTCCTCAGGAAAAGAAATTCTCACTGGATGAGTAATTGGAAAAAAGCTTTAATTGAATTAACACATTCTGGAAACAATGTAACAAACTTACAAAATTTGAGAGTTACCTAACTGTTTATGCTAATAGGATACACTAAATCCATCTCTGAATTTTGGATACAATGTATTTATGAAATTTCTGGTTATATATAGACCTGTTTATACCAGCTCCAAAATTTATCATAACAAAATATGAAAACAATGTTTATTTCCTTTTAGAATACATACATATATATATATATATATAATTTCAGATTAATATGAAGGTAAAAACATTTAGGTTGTGTTGTTTCAATTCAAGGTAAAGTTCAAGTTGTAGTTGAGCCCTTCACCCAGGGGGTCTGCTGAACACCCTCACATTATACACAGTAGGTGAGATCCCCCCTCCTCCCTACTCCTCTCTTTCCCCTCCCCCTTGCTAGACTACACTTGTGTTTTTTTTTTCCCCATCTGGGGATGTAGTTAGTATTTGTTTATATATTGCTTCTATATTAGTATTATATAGATTGGATAATTTCTTCCATTTTTTTAATTTGTAAAGTGAGAAATTTCTGTTATTTGTTTTTATATATTTGTTTATTTTTTAAATTTTTGAAACTCAAATGCCCATCAACGCATGAGTGGATTTTTCCGTTCTTGAGATACTTTACCAAGAAGAATGTATTTCAGCTCCATCCAGGTAAATACAAAAGATGTAAAGTCTTCATCTTTTTTTTTTTTGGCTGAATAGTACTGCATGATATAGATATATCACAGTTTGTTAACCCATTCATTCATGGGTTGATGGATACTTGAGTCGCTTCCATGATTTGGCAATTATGAATTGAGTTGCAATAAATAGTCTACTGCAAGTGTCTTTGTAGTAAAATGGTTTTTGTTCTTCTGGGTAGATATCTAGTAATAGGATTGCAGAATCAAGTAGAAGGTCAATATTAAGTTCTTTCAGAATCCTAAATACTTCTTTCCATAGAGGTTGCATTAGTTTGCAGTCCCACCAGCAGTGTAAGAATGTTCCCTTCTCTCCACATCCATGCCAGCACCTGCAGTTTTGGGACTTTGTGATGTGGCCTAATCTCACTGGAGTTAGGTGACATCTCAGGGTGGACGGTTTAATTTGTGTTTCTCTGATGATTAGTGACAATGAGACAATGAGTCATGAGCTTTTTGCAAAAAATAGAACTTATATTATTAAACAGGACAATGAATACTTTCAAATGAAAAAATAAAGGCATTATAACATTATTACCTTAACTAGTATTAAACAATCCAAGCATTATAAACTTTAACAAGCTAGTTGTAGATTGCAGGGGCTAGAATCCAGATGTGCTGTACACTGTCTATACATTTTGTTTTATTTATTAATCTGATGAGTTTAACTAACACAAATATATTCTCTTTCATTTGAAATCCACTAAAATTTATATAATTTAAATTGATTAGTAATTTATGCATAATTTTGTGTTTGGTTTTTAATTATTCTAAGCATAATCAATAGAATTGTGAATAGACACTGAAAATTACATATAGTGCTAGAGGAAATAGTCCTGTATTGCCTTATGATGTATTTAAGATAGCTTATTTATATGGGTTTATATGGAAGAAAATGAATATTGGATTCACAAATTCAACAGTAGATTTTTTAAAAATACAAAAAGTTGTATTTCATAATTAATGGCCCCAAAAGTTATTGGCTTTCTGAACATTTTTTCCTTTACTAAGGATAACTGTGGTGTTTCATTCAAAAGTTTACAAATTGAAGACACCTTCAATAATACAATAAATCCTTTTTGAGCACAGTTCTTTTAATTTATTCCAATTTGGTTATTAAAAATGGGCACAGACTGTTTGCCAAAATAATTTACTCTGCATTTTAACTGATGTTTCCAAAAATTTGAGGGTTATTAGACAGGCAAAATATGCAAACAGATATAGTCAGAAGTCCATGAAAACTGTATATGAGAATATAACTTAAGGGATTGCTGTATTAGTTATCATCTTCTCTAAAACACACGCTATCAACTTATAAATGAAAAAGGTGAAGAAGTTAAAAAATTTGCTTAGGATGAGACAGACTGAGATTGAGTTTACACCATAGAAATGAGACTTCTGGAGCACATAAATTTAGATATATGCTTTCTCTACAGAACATTCATTAGAAGAAGTAAGGTCATCTAAGCGGTCTTTCCAGATGAAACTTATATGCAAAGGGTATTTGACATTTATGAGAAATGAAAACACAGGAATTGATAAGATTATAAAATTTGCGATAGTTTGTATGCATTTCATCCTATATTTCTTAAAAAAAAAAGAAGTAGTAATACATTTCCTTGTTCAATATGAAATCAGATAATAGGTAGCATTTTCTCACAAAAACTCAATTTAGAAGTTTCAAATATTATCCATGAGTGTCATTAATTTAAATATTGTATAAACTCAGAAAAGCACTAGCTTTTCCAAACCTGTTATAGCTCATTGAGTGGTAAATGGAGCAAGAGTAGATCTTAATTAAATTCATATGTGGTGGTTCATTGCTAAATTGGGAACAAATGATGAGATTCACGGTTTCCTCTTCATTTCATAAAAACATTCAACTGTTTTCTTTGTTTATCTTATGAAAGTAATTATAATAATTAAAGTTTATATCATAGAGTCCATTTGAAAATTAAATCCATAAAAGACATCTATTATGGATCAGAAAATGTACAAGTTCTGAATAGTAGTTTTACTCATTAAAGGACTCATTATGTGACTACTTTGCCAATCTTTTTCTTTTTTCCTTTAGGCAATGATTACGAAGCAATTTCACCTATACGTATTTATATTAAAATAATGAGAAAACATTCAAGTTTTAAATCTACTGAAATGTATTTTCTTTTTTTTGGTTATTTCATGGAACAATGTTGCCTTTTAATATTTTATGTGATTATTAAATTGTAAAAGAAAGAAGTACTTATGACATGAAAAATGAATCTCTCATTTTCTTTAGAAGCCAAATATAGCTTTCTATTAGTTTTCTGAGTATATTTAAATTACTGCGAGAATAACTACCTTGTGTTTGAGTCTGCAATTTAGCAATTTATGACAATAATTGAGAAGAATTTTGTATTATTTATAGAATAATACATTTATGATAATTGTTCTCTTTATTTCTTCAGAAAAGTTCAATAATATAAAGTCCATCAAGGCAGACAGTATTTCATTTTTTTCTATACTCATTGCTTACTGGTATTTAATAAGCACTTTCTGAGTGAATGCACAAGAAATATTGCCATTCATTTATCTCTCCTTTGTTCCAAATATACTTCCTGGTATTGTAGATAAAGCAGTCAAAAAGTATATGGATTCCTAATACCTTCCTTAGACATCTAAATAAATTTCATATAGACATTTAAGTAATACACATTATCTATCACTAGAAGATTAATGCTATCATATAAATTAAAGCAAAATAAAGCAATAGATAATGAGAAGAGTTTCCATAATAAAGAAGGTGATATTTCATAAAATGTACTAATTAGAAAATAAATCCTGAAAGAAAAATTATTTAATAATTGCTACAGTTGCACTGCACCTATGGCTCACAGGAGTAGAGCACCAGCCCCATATGCTGGAGGTGGCAAGTTCAAACCCAGCCCCGGCCAGAAACTGCAAATAATAATAATAATGATAATAATAATAATAATAATAATAATAATAATAATAATAATTGCTACAGTTTGAGAATCTGAGTGTTTTGGTTTTCTTTCCAAAATTCATGTGTTAGAGTTTTAATCCCCAGTGCAACAGTTTTAGAAAGTGGATCCTAAAAGGAATTGTTTGGGAATGAATCAACACTGCTTGAGAAGGCATGCAGAAATGGGCTCTCTTTCTTCTGCCCTTGTGCCAGGAAGGAAGAATGTTCCTCTCTTCTGGAATGTGTGATACTCAATGACCATTTTGGAGGTAAAGACTGGACCCTTTGCAGCAAGCTAGTCCCCAGCCCTTGAAAAAGAAGCCATCCCTGAGCCCACAAGTCGAAGCACCCCCCTCCATTCCAGGCTTCAGAACAAGGAAGCACGGAAAGTCCCAAGTTCTCGGGATCTTACCCAAGTTCCTGGTGAGCTAACAATGATGGAAAACTTACCCAAGCTATGTTTCCCAAGCTATAATCCCACCCTTAGCTAACCGTAATATTCCATTTCTGTACTTGCTAGCTTGCTTGCTTGCTTGCTCAGCCAAACAAGAAAAGTATAAAAGACGACCTCTCACGTCAAGGTTGCCTGCTTTTAATAGCAGTGGTCCCCTGGGCAGGTGTAATAAAATCACCAGTTGATTTTTCCCTAAGTGGGGTCCGAGTTCTTCATTCTCTTCTGCTGCGGGTACAACACCTTAATAAACAACAAACCTTTGCCTTCTTGATCTGAAATTTCCTGTAAAAAATAAAATTCTGCTCTTTATAAATTATCCACAATTAGGTATTCTGTTACATGGCAGCCCAAAACAGACTAAGGAAATAAAGGAGTATTTCATCACAAATGTTTTGTAGCTTCCCTTTGGAGGAATTTTTATAAATTGTGTTTCATAAGACTCATATTAGACGTATGTCATGAAAGTTTATTTATTCTACTTGGTAGAAAAACAGATAAATTCCTTTTCAATTCGTGTAGTGAATTACGGCTGTAATGTTATTAAACTGCCTAATTAAATGATTCATTAAAAATGTGTTCATTAATTAACGGCTGTAGAAATAAATGCAAGTTATCAGGCACAGTACTAAACCCAAAGGAAAGGCAGAAGTGAATGGACTGATGGTTTTAGACTACTGAAAAGAACAGAAAAAAGAAACACAGGAAACCAGGAATTCTTTCCACATTCAGCAGACCTGCCCTACAAGAAATGCTACAGAGAGTCCTTTCGGCACACACTTGAAGCCAAATAAAGAAATAATGAATGCTGGTAAAGATTACCACTTAGGTAAACCTAAAGGCCAGCATTTTGCATTTTTGGTTTCTAACGTCCTTGTTTTCTTATATCATTTTTAAAAAGATACATAACACAATAAGGATAATTAGGTGAAAGTGTACAGAATGAATATAGATGTGACACGTAACAAAAGCAACAAAAGGGGAGGGTGGAACTGTGTAAGAGCAGAGTTTGTTTGGTGAAACTGAGGTGAAATTCATTCAAAATAGACTGCTACAAATGTAAGAGGTTAATTAAACCCGCCAGAGTAACTGCTAAGAAAATGATTTAAAAATGAAAAAAGATATGAGAATGGAATTAAACTGTCACACTACAAATATTTGATTCAAAACAAAAGAAGGTATTGATGGAAGAGGTGGGAAAAAAAGATATAACTTACAGTAGCAAAGTGGCAGATGTTTTTAATCAGTAGTCAAATGTAAACAGATTGAACTCTCCATTTAAAAAAAAAACAGATATTGGCATAATTCATTGGAAAACATAATTTCACCATCCTGGACAACATAGTGAAACTATGCCAGAATAACAACAACAACAAAAAAATAGCTGGGCATGGTGATACTCACCTGTAATCTCAGCTACTAAAGAGTTTGAGGAAGGAGGCTGTCTTGAACCCAGAAGTTCCAGGCTGAAGTGAACTATGATTATGCCTCTGCATTCCAGCCTGGGCAATAGAGAGGCTCTGTCTCTAAAAAGACAAACTGAAAACATACCTTGACTATGCTGTTTTTAAAAGTTTATCTTAGACACAAAGACAATAATAGGTTTAAAGTGAAAGAAGTATGGAAAAACATAACAACATGCAACTGGTAACCAAATACAGCTAGTAAGGCTGTACTAATGTCAGACAAGATAGGATTATGTAGGGAATGATTATGAATATGCTATTTTCTTTTGTGATGATGAAAATGTATTGGACCTTGGTAGAGGTGGTATTTTAGACAACATAGGATACTGTTTAAAATGGTTAGTTTTTTGTTGTGCAAGTGTTACTTCAACATAATTAAAAACAAAACAAAAAACTCAGAATACTTGGAAGAAAGGATATTTCCTCAATTTGATTAAGTATATATACAAAAATGTATAATGAATATATTAGTAAAATATGCCCATTCTCACTACTTTCCTTATATTGGTGATGCTAGTATGTAAACAATCACAAGAAAATAGAACTAAAAATATCAAATTGAAAATAAAATCTTTTTATTAGCAAATAACATGTTATGCATGTGCAAAATCCTGAGAAAAATGCCAAAAAATTAGAGCTAAAAAGTGAATTTACAAATATAAACACAATTTTATTCTCATGTGTATGTATGCTAGTAATAAAGTATTGTAATTTTTTAAATTCCACTTATAATACTTCCATAAAAGAAATAAGTTTATTCAAAGATATGCAATGCCTATATATTGAAAACTAAAAAATATTGCAAATAGAAATTAAATACAACATAAATAAACAGAAACGTTTATTCACCACATTCATAAACTGAAAACCCAATATTGGGCAGATGGCAATTCCATGTACTCAATTAAAGAAAAGTTACAATTAAGATGTTAGTAGTAATTTTTGATAAAATTGACATGTGGATTGTAAAATTATGAGGCAAGGCACAGTACCTAGAATGGCCAACATTTTTGCATGAACAAAAAGACCGGAGAAATTTTTTATATCAATTGCAAGTTTTACTATTAAAACTATAGTGATCATCTCAAAATGATTTTGTTATAAATCGCAAAATGATTTTGTTATGGAGCTAATAGAAAAATAGAACTCAACAGAAAGCCTAAAAATAGACCGTCACTTTTGTATTCAATTTTTGATAAATTCTCAAAGTAATCCAAGTAAAAGATTTGTTTAACAAATGATATTTTAGGAGTAAAGTATGTGGAATTAATAACTTGGAGCCCTATACCATATATACAAATTGATTTTAAAAATCTAAATGTAAGCATTAAAGATATAACATATTTATTTATTTATCTAAGACAGAGTCTCAGTCCATTGCCCTGGGGTTGAAGGCCATGGTATCATAGTTCACAGCAACCTCAAACTCTTGGGTTCAAGCGATTCTCTTGCCTCAGCCTCCTGAGTAGCTGGGAATACAGGCGCCTGTCACCATTCCTAGCTATTTTTTTCTTTTTAAGAGATGGAGTCTCACTTTAGCTCAGGCTGGTCTCAAACACCTGAACTCAAGAGATCCATCTGCCTCACCCTCCCAGAGTGCTAGGATTTCACTGAGCCACCACGCCCGGCTAAAATTATAAAATATTTATAATAAAACTAGAAGAAAATTTTGTTGATGTTAGGTTTAGCAAAGACTTACAAGACATAAAAAGTGCCAAGTGTAAGAAATAAAAACAAAAAAAATCAGAGTTTTTCAAAAATCAAACGTTAGGGTGGCGCTGGTAGCTCAGGGGTTAGGGTGCTAGCCCATAGACTGAGGGTGGCAGGTTCAAACCCGGTGCCCACCAAATTGCAGCAAAAAAATAGCCGGGCGTCATGGCAGGCGCCTCTTCCCAGCTACTCAGGAGGCTGAGGGAAGAGAATTGCCTAACCCCAGGAGTTGGAGGTTGCTGTGAGCTGTGTGACGCCATGGCACTCTACTGAGGGCAATGAAGTAAGACTCTGTCTCTACAAAAAAATCAAACTTTATAATCTTTCAGAAAACAAAAAAGATTTTGAAAATTCATGCTTCATGCTAGTAGAAAATATTTGCAAAACATCTGACAAATCTTTTACATGAGAATATGAAATCGAATTTTAGAATTCAATAATAAGAGAGGAAGTAATCACACAAAAATGGAAAAATATGTGAACAGCCTCCTCACAAAAGAAGATATATGAAAAATATGAAAACATCATGTAATCATTAAGATTGGTAGTCATCAAGGTAATGCAAAAGAAAACCACAGTGACATTCTAACACATACATACTAAAATAGTTAAAAGTAGTGATGCAAAGATGTGAACTAATTGGCATTTGTATATATTTCCAATTGAATGTGAAATAATGCTGTAGGAAAACAATGTGGCAGTGTCTTATAAAGTTAAACCTATGCTTATCATGGAATTTAGCAATCTCAGAGCTGATCCAAGAGAAACTAGGAATCGCAAAGTTGCTACGAGAGAAAAAAAAACTTATTTTCCAAGATTTACAAAAAAGATAAAATACCATAGTATTGTTTTTAATATCTGGAATTTGAGAGAACACGCATGTTCGTCAACTGATGAATTAAAAAACAGCATCTCCATACTATGATATGTATAGTGCTCAGTAGTTTTACAAAGTAGAATACTAAAGTACACAATACAGATAAATTGAGTTCAAACTACACTTACTAAAAGGCTATAGAAGCAAAAACAGCATGATATTGGCACAAAAACAGAGATTTAGACTAATGGAGAATGGAAAACTCAGATATAAATCCATCTGCATGCAGCCAACTAATCCTTAACAAAGCAGACAAAAATATACACTGGGGAAAAGAAGCCCGATTCAATAGATGGTGCTGAGGAAACAGGATGGCTACATGCAGAAGAATGAAACAGGATACACATCTTGCAACACTCACAAAAATTAATTCAGGATGGAGAAAAGATATAAATGTATGGCATGAAACCCCTAGCATTCCATAAGAAAATGTAGGGAAAACATTTCGATATCCACCTGGGCAAAGACTTTATGGCTAAGACTCCAAAGGCAAGTACAGCAACAACAAAAATAAATACATGGGCCTTGAGTAAGAAGATTTCACAAAGCTACCTAAAAAATAAACAGAGCAAACAGACACCCAACAGAATGAAAGAAACATATTCACCCACTATATATCTGATAAAGAGCTAATATCCAGAATCTGCAAAACCTTAAACAAATCAAGGAAAAAAATATTTAAGTGGGCAAAAGATATGAACAGAAGCTTTCCAAAAGAAGGCATACAATGGGTAATAAAAATATAAAAACATACTCAATATTTTGAATTATCAGGGAAATGCAAATTAAATTCATAATGAAATATCACCTTATCCATTTAGAATAGCTTTTTAAGAAAATAATAGATGCTGGCATAGATACAGAGAGAAAGAAGTGCATACACACTGTTAGTGGGACTTCAATTAGAGCAAGTTCTATGGAAAACAGTAGGAAGATTCCTTAAAGAATTAAAAATAGACCAATCATTCGATCCAGCAATGCCACTACTGAGCATTTACCCAAAGGAAAAGAAGTAATTTTACCAAAAACACAACTGCAGTCAAATGTTCACAGCACAATTCACACGTGCCAAGATACGGAGTCTACCCAAGTACCCTTCAATTCACGGGTGGATTAACAAAATGTGGTACGTGTAATACTGTGGATTTCTACTCAGCCATAAAAAGGGAGGAATTAAATCCTTTCGCAACAATTTGGATACAACTGGAGACCATTATCCTAAATGGAGTATCTGAAGAGTGGAAAAACAAACACCACATGTCCTCACTACTAAAATGGAACTAAGTGATGAACACACATATGCACATGGGAAGAAAACTCAGTGGAGATCAAATGGGAGAGAAAGAAGTAAGGGACTCACGAAAACGTCCTTGATAGGTACAATGAACATTATTTTGGTGATGATCAACTTACAGCCATGACTCAAGCATAACAGAAGCGATCCATGTAACCAAAACTATCTGTACTCCCCTGGATAATTTGAAATAAATTAAATAAATAAATAAATAAATAAATAAACAAACAAACAAACAGTCACTTAGAGGAAAAAATATTAGGTTGAGTGGCACACAAAATTCTCCACATATCTAATTTGATGAATACGAAAATCTAGAGAAAGAAAAAAAAAAATCAATGATACAGAGCTGAATATGGGTTGCCAGAGCCAGAAGCTAAGAGTAGGGTTCAACTCTGAAAAGTTGAAGGTTCTAGATACCCAGAAGGGTGCTTTTTTTAAGTTAATGAAAATATTTTTCATTGTGGTGATTGTAACGTATTAATAACTGTACACGTGCCAAAATTCTCCAGATTGCACATATAAAATTATAAAAGTTTAAATGTATAGTATACGTCTGAACAGCTGGGGGAAAGTATGACTAGCTGATTCGCAAGAAAATAAATACAAAAAGGCAAGAAATATATACAATTTAAATTTGCATTCCCTACCCTTCCTGGCACTTAATAGGTAATCAGTTAATATTAGCTAAATGATAAATTAAAAAGATGGGTATATGTAGCTTTACTGCCTGTCCGTGTAAAATAGATCCACGTAGTTTACTACCTGTGTGTGCACTTTCATAAACTTTCAAATAAGCTTTATTTTCCACAGAGAAAAATACGCTAAATTTGCTACATAATTTGGTAAGTTAGTTTCTTTTAGTTTATTATTTTATCTTTTGCCTTATGACTATTCTAAAATCTATGGTTTACTGATTTGTAAATAAAAGAGAGCAAAACAATTCACTGCAATTACAGTGGAAATACTTGCTATTTCAGAACAAAAATAGTATTTTTTCCTGTGCTTATTTCTTCTCCTCTCTTCTGTATGTTACTCGATTTCTTCAGGACATATTCTTTTCCTCGACTAGTCAATCCAAAACAAAGATTAAAGAAAACGCATACTTATGTGCAAAACGTACATATGCTGGCTTGCACAGGGTATATTTTACTTTTGAGAAAGGAAAGGGAGAAGCAAAGTGCTTGAATATATTGGGGAAAGAGTAGTGCTTAGTGCAGGGGTCCTCAAACTTTTTAAACAGGGGGCCAGTTCAGTGTCCCTCAGACTGTTGGTGGGCCAGACTATAGTGTAAAAAAAAAAAAAAAAACTATGAACAAATTCCTATGCGCACTCCACATATCTTATTTTGAAGTAAAAAAATAAAACGGCATCAAATATGATATTTAAAATGAAGAACAAATAAAGTTAAATCAACAAACTTGCCAGTATTTCAATGGGAACTGAGGGCCAGCCTGCTTTTGGCCAATGAGGTGTTTGATGTCCGGTTCCATATTTGTCACTGCTAGTCATAACAAGTGATGCAAGTGTGCATCAGTTAGTCTAGATTTGGTTGGAGATTTCAGATGTTTCATTCTGGAAAAAGTCTGTTCACAGACGTAAATGCTACCAAAGATGGTTGCCATTTTGAGTGCATGGTTTCTGAGATTAGAATATGTCTCAGAGGGGAGAGATGCATAGAAATTGGGAAGGCTACTTGACTTGAATGTGTCTTTCAGAGAGTCACAATTCTGCAGTTCAGCCAGTTCCATTTGGTAAATTGTATCCACATTTTTTTTTTAATTTCAAGATACTTTATTCTTAAAACATGTCACAACACTAAGCTTTTGGCCTATTTTGCCACTGTACAAGCTATAAATGCTTGCAGAACAGCGGAGGTGTGCTCTTTCATAGAATGTCTAAAAAGTGAATAAAAATCCATATAAAACAAATATTCAAATAGCTTCCATAGGAACATAGATAAGTGTGACCCCCATCTCCTAATCTTACATATTGCTGCATCTGTGCCAACCCTACTCTGTATACAAAGACATTTCAAAACTAACAATAATTAAGTTAAATGGTCCCCCCAAATCCCTTAATTCAAGCTAAACTTGCAGTTAATAGCTACAGAATGCAATCTACACATTAATACTAGCTGAAGTACAAGTTGCTGGGTGATGTTTCATTCCACTTTCCCAAGCACAAGACACAGGCAGAGTGCCAACATCCTGCTCTTCTACTTTGGGTAGGTAGTCGGAGTTCTGGATTTGCTGCACGAGTTGCCACATCGGTCCTGACATCACATAGTAGATAGTC
>CAUYRH010170354.1:0-13413 GCA_963574655.1 Perodicticus potto | reverse complement strand
TTTTATCGCCCTCAGTAGAGTGCCGTGGCGTCACACAGCTCACAGCAACCTCCAACTCCTGGGCTTAGGCGATTCTCTTGCCTCAGCCTCCTGAGTAGCTGGGGCTACAGGCACCCGCCACAACGCCCGGCTAGGTCTTGGAATTTTTTTAAATCATTTTTATCAGTGCTTAAATGGTTAAAAATTATAATCACCATTTGTTGTTTTCCTTTTCATTTTTAAACAGTTTTTGAAGGGTGAAAAAAAGTTTTTTTTCTATAATGGGTTAATATGAGGATACATACAATTAGGTTATATATTACTTGTGTTTGTAAAGTAAAGCCCAAAGTCTGAGTTATAGGAAAATAAGTTCTCCACCAGAAAATGTGCCATGTACCTCTCTCTACATTGTACCAAATGAGTGGGAACTAATGGAGATGGCACCCCCTTCTTGAATTTAATTGTGCTTTTCTCTTGTATGGACTTGTAGCAGTTGGTCTACTATTTTTAGATTAGTACTGAGTACCTGGGATACTTGCTTTCTCATTCTTGAGATACTTTACTAAGGAGAATGCTCTCCAAATCCATCCAGGTAAATACAAAACATGCAAAGCCTCCATCTTTTTATAGATGAATAGCATTCCATGGTATATACAAACAACAGTTTATTAATCCATTGATGGGTTGATGGCCACTTCGGTTGTTCCCACATCTTTGAAATTTTGAATTGAGCTACTATAAACATTCAAATGCAAATGTCTTTATGGTAAAAGTATTTTTTGTCTTCTAGGTAGATACCTAGTAATGCGATTATGGGATCGAATGGGAGGTCTACTATTAGTTCTTTGAGGACTCCCCTCTACTTCTTTCCAAAAAAGTTGTACTAGTTTGCAAGACCACCAACAGTGCATCAGTGTACCCCCTTCTCTGCATCCACACTGGCAACTGCAGCTTTGGGACTTTGTGATGGGGGCGATTCTCACTGGTCTTAGGTGATATCTCAAAATGGATTGGGTTTGTTGTCTCTTCTCTCTCTCCCTCTCCCCCCACCCCCGTGTCTCTCTCTCTCTCGCTCTCTCTCTCTCTCTCTCTCTTTCCCCCCCTTCTCTTCTCTCCTCTCTCCCCCATTTCTCTCTCTCTCTCCCCTCCTCCTTAATGCTGCTCTGCAGCATTCCCCTCCAATAAAGACCTTTCCTACAAAAAAAAAAAAAAAATGGTTTGGATTTGCATTTCTCTGATGATTAGGGATGATGAACATTTTGTCACATGTTTGTAGACATATCATCAAAATGTATGTGTTTTGCCTTTGTGATGCCTTCCATTGTTTTCCATTTGGGAATATCTTAACCATTCAGAGATATGTATTTATTTGCTCTTTGCTTTCTTCAATTTTTTTAAAGCTTTACATACACTTTTAAGTGAGATTTTATTACCTTTGAAAATAGCCAATTTTCTCAACACCAGTTATTAAACCATTTACATCTTTCTAACTGACTTGTGATGCCTCATTTACAACATTTTAAGCTTTTTTGTGTTCCAGAATGTGTGTCTATTTTTGTCTTGCATCAGTGGCATGAAATTTTAATTGTCATATTTTATAGTCTTTTTATATAGTATATACAAATCTAGTAAGCTAAGTCCTTCTATATTACTTCTTTTTCTAATATTTCTTAACTGCTTTATTATTTATTAATACTTTTATAGACGTACTTTTACCTTACTACAAAAATAATAAATATGTGTTCTTATTTTTCAAAATACAGTGTAAAATAGAAAGTTTTTAGCTATCTTTTATAAAAATTTAATTAAATTACTTTTAAATCCCTGGTATGATTATAATTACGTTTATATTATATCCACATAGTAATTCAGAAAATGACATCTTCACAACCTAGAGAATGCTTCTCATTTGTTCTTCTATGTTCTCCAGGAATTTTTGGGGGGTTTGTTTGTAAGGATCCAGTACATTTCTTACCAATTTTATTCCTAAACATTTTGATGGTATTTAAATATACTATTTTTCCAGTTTAATTTTAGCTGGTTTTTGCTGATAAGTTGTAAGGCTCTCAATTTGTACCTATTTCTGTTGTAGCCAGTTAGATAGATTTTCAATTGATTTTCTTAAATTTCCTAGAGAAATAATCATCTCATTTATCAAACAAAAATAGAGATTTATTTCTGTAAATAAATTTATTGCTCTTCTGATGTGTGTGCTTTTCAGTTCTTGTATCAACTGCATCACCTAATACAATGTTGCCCAATCCATGGTCCACCTGAGCGTCCCATGAATTTCTAAAATGCTGGGACTTTATCTCTCTCTCATTGGATGACTACTTACACATGAGTATTGAGAGTTTTGAAAAATCATATGGTAAAGGAGTCTAGTTCAATTTATTTAAGCTTGCATCACTGGTATACCCAGCATCCTAGCAAACATCTATTAGTATGATTCCAGACAGTGATGGTCATACCTAAAACACCCCATCATCCCACAGCGTGTGTCCTCTTCACCTTTCCTACCTGGACACTCTACACATTAAGAAAATCTGTGTTCATCACCTATCAATTATCTCAATAAATGTTAATGGCTTGAATTCCCCACTAAAGAGGCATAGATTGGCTAACTGGATTAAAAAACACAAGCCATCCATTTGTTGTCTGCAGGAAACACATCTACCTTCAAAAGACAAATTAAACTCCAAGTTAAGGGTTGGAAGACAACTTTTCGGGCAAACGGAATTCAGAACAAAATCGCATAGGCCTTTGCACTTCTGACTTAAGGAAAGTTTTGTACTCCTAAATGACCCATAGTCAAAATAATCATACTCTGCAATATACTACAGCAATCAGCCAGACCATCCCAAAGATCTGCAGATACTAAGTAGTACATTCCTACCTCTTCCCACCTGTTGTCCCACTCTACACTGAAGTATCCACTCTGAAAGAATGCTTCCCTGTGTTTAAGAAAGAGTTGTTTCAAGCAGTTTTTTGGAATTATTTAAAAGTATCTTTTCTAGGAGGGACATAAGAAAATATTTTTTTCCAACTCAATTACTGGAAATAGTAAAGAATGTTGAGTGTAATTAAAAAATAATCTTTGAACTACGTCAGTCAATAAAGGCTCTCTCATTAATAACTACAAAGGTCATAACCCAAGTTGCTGCAGTGAGAATGTGAAAACATTCTCTTAGAAAAACCAACATAAAATAACATTGGGTGCCAGTAAGATCAAAGAGTAGCAACTGATTATATGTATAACTCCAAATACTTAACACAACAAGTGGGAAAATGAATAACACAAAACGATACTGTTTCAAGAAAAAAATTTTTAAAAATTTACTGCAAGGGAGAGAAAACATACAGAATTAAGAATTTAATTTACATATTATTAATACATGTATTTCCATAATGACAGTGAAAAGACCATGTCAATTTGAGTTATCATACTGAGTACATAAAAAGAACACTTCGTATCATCAATACTTTATTAGTGGGTTTTCTATTTTTCATTGGGAATCAATTTAGAAATCAAAATATGTTTGACTATGTCAGGCAGAAAAAAGAATTCTAAAATTTGGAGATCATGCATATTAATATATCAGGTTGGCAGAAAATTAGAATCAATTAATTATTAAACTATCTTCATCAGAAAAGATATAAGCTGTATCTAAATTATGAAAAGGAAGCCAAAAGCATATGAACACACACACATAAAAATTCACACCCACAAAATTAAATAGTCATTCTCAAAACCTTTCATTTGATGGTTTCCACAATAATTTTAGGAATACTAAGAATTTAGATTTTAATATACCACCTGCTTAAAATATTAATGTCTGAACAAGTGCAGCTGTGTGCTCAATTAGCTAAACAGTAATTAAAATAAAACATGCATAAAAATGTAACCTTTTAATTACAAAAACTAGAGTGCTCAATTCATATAAATATTCTCTACAAGGGATAGCCCTTTCCTTAAAGAAAGAGGTGGCCAGAAAATTGTCTGCATTCACATGTGCAGATCACAGATATCACCCCAAAATTTTGTTTTCTGCAATTTTTCCAAGAATCTGTAAACTACAGCACTCTGCTTAGAAGCTGCATCAGAGCAAACCATATCAGAATCCTGTTCTCCATGGAAACAAGTAAACATCTCTAAATTAATAGGCCAGAGCAAACTTGTTGCTTAAGTAGACTTTTGAAATCTTCTATCTCCTTATAAACCTTTTAGATCTTGCATTAGCTTTTGTAAATATGAAACATTTAGCATAGATAGCTAATGTCAGTTACTTTCAGCTCTGCTTCTAAGAGATGGGGTTGATGAGTTTGAGTACATGAGTGTGAAATATACTTTGAATGATTCATTCAACCAAGGCAATCTTGAAGAACGCTCACACCTGCTTGAGGTGCTGCTCTCTCATTAAATATTTGTTTTCCTTGATTAAGAGTTGATGAATTGCCTGTAGCAGGCATGTATCAAGCTTGGCATATTTAAAAGAAATGTTGATGACAATTCCTCTTTACAGTTATTATATTTAGAATTGAATTGTACTTGGGTGATATTTTGATAGCACATCTATTTTTAATGTCATCTAGCAATTATTTCTTATATGCAAATTTTATAATGCAAAGGAGCTGCAAATAAAGATCTTAAAATAGATTTTATAATGTCTATGAGAAGAGGAGAAAAACTATCATTTGAAGAGAGTTATATTGGCTAAAATGATGTAAATGCTGCCACATTCTCATCCCAACATTTCATTCTCAAAATATAAATATCATACAATTTTCATTAAATTACTATGTTACATCAGCCATTATTCTGACATAGAAGATGCATGGGTCCGACCAGCTCACAAGTGCGTATTAATGAACAATTTAAGGCAAATTCTATGATCTCCTGAATTCGGTCACAGAATTTATTATGGAAATACAAAAGTTCAGTCACAGAATTTATTATGGAAATACAAAAATAAAGGAATTTGGGCAAGCATTGTAAGGTGGAGAGAACCTCCCCAATAGCTTCAGTAACACCGTTCAGTGCCGAATGATAAGGAAGAGCAATCCAGGTGCCAGACGGCATTCCAGGTAAAAGCTTAGTGTGAAACTGAATCTGGATGTGACGTGTCTAAGTCATCACCAATAGTTGAATATGATTAAAACACACCCTGTAAAGGAGAAGTGGTGAGAGGGTGCAATTGGGAGCAAGGTCACATAATATTCTCTGTGTTATGTTAAGTGGTTGAAATTTACAGTGAAGGAAATGAGCAATTTCTCAAAGGCATCAAAAAAGAGGTGACAAAGTCAAGTCTTTGTTTCTGAAAGATTTCTATAGCTACAGCACGGTGGAATTTTGGAACAGATGAAGCTTATAGTAGAGAGATCGAATAGGAAGAAATTAAGTAAGAGTTCTAAGTAAGAGTTACTAGTGGGGGAAAATGGAGGCAGACAATGTAACAGTTGTGCGGCTCTCCGATCCTTTCCTGTCCCTGTGGCCAGTACTATGGGCCCACCTCCTAGCTTACATGTTATTATGCTCCACAGGCTCACACATAAAATACTATTTGTGTGCTAACGGAGCTGCTTTGCCAGCGTGCAGAGAGATACAGGGTTGCCTAGAAGTTCGCATCCATCCTAGGGCAGCCTTTGGCAATAGCTCAGAGTTTGGAGGTATGAGCTTAATCACACCCTTGTTAGTCTTCTTATTTTATCCTGTCCTGTTTCCCTACCTCTGTTTACCAAAGAGCTTATTATTAATTTTCATGGGAATCCTGGACCTAAAGGCTACTTCATGGGAATCTAACCTACAAAAGATGTGAAAAGATCACATATACAAATTGGGCTGAATAAAAGGCTTGTTGATTATTTGAATTTGTGTAGTGGAGTAGTGAGCCACATCAAATAATCCAGATTTCTGGGCAACTGAACCGGTGATAGTTTTTGCTGATAAGAAATGGTAAAAGAAATGTCATCTTGGTGTTACTGTCCATTTGAAAAGAAAAATTATTCCTCCTTTCTCTGAGCACTTCCATCCACACCAGAGTATATGTCTTAAGAAGTTGAATATGAGCTAGATTTTTGCTGGAAACCCTTGAGCAACCACACACAGCATCACTGACTTTTTCAGAGCCTGTAACTGCTGTTTGAAGATGCATTGCATATACATTGCAAACTTCAGGACAACCACCCCTCTGTCCTCTGGGGACCACGATTTGCTTGTTTAAAATGCTTTTGAGTAATTATTAAATAAAACACATGCTCAAAAAAATAGCCAGAAAAAAGCCAGAATAGGTTTACAAAGAATATTTGAGGGCTATAGACACAAATTTCATCTATTTTTTTCCCTTCACAATCTGTGTTTAATATTTGCCAAATTAAATGTATTTGTTGTGCTTCCTTAGACTCCTCCTGGATGTCACATTTTCTCTGATTTTCCGGTTTTTACAGCCGTGACAGTTCGGAAGACTGCGGTTTGGGTGTTTACAGGAAGCCACATGGGTGGGTTTCTATGATGTTTTTCTTATGATGACACGGGGTTTATTAGTTTTAGGAAGGAAGACCACAGTCATAAAATACTCTTTTCCTCAAGTCATACCAAGTACACATTCCTTCAGCGTGAATTAACACTCACAAGCTTGATCTCCTAACTAGATCTCTCCATTGTAATTGCACCTTTCCCGTCATGCCCACTCTATGCTGTTTGGAAGGAAGTCACTGTGCACAGCCTACACTTAAAAAGTGCAGAATCACGCTTTCTTTCCTTGGAGGCAAGGTAGCTACAAAAATATTTGGAATTCTTTTGTCTCCTGTCTTAGTCCATTTGTTTGGCTGTAAAAGGATACCCAGGGCTGTGTAAGTTACAAAGAATACAACTGTATTTGGCTTATGGTTCTTCAGGCTGAACAAGAAGCTCGGCTCCAACATCTGCTTCTGGGGAGGGGCTCAGGCTGCTTGCACTCATGGGGGAAGGTCCGGGGGGGCAGTGTGCAGAGATCAAGCAAGAACGACAGCAGAGGAAGTGCTTTCCCACAATTAGTTCTTGCAGTAGCCGAGTGAGAACACACTCCAGTGAAAGTCACACCAAGCTATTCACCAGGATCCAAATGGCTCCAACACCGAAACACCTCCCAGCAGGCCCTGCCTCCAACACTGTTGATCAAATTTCACAATAGACTTGGCAGTGCCAACCCAACCATGACCAAACCCTTGCAATCTCCCCTGTACCCTCTTTAGTAACTTATTCAATATTTATTTGTATCAGTACAGAATTATGGATATTTATTCTATAAAGAAGGTAATACTTCAACAGTATTTATTTTGTCAAATGGGTCCAGTTCTGGTCACTGAGAGATCATTCTGGTGGCTCCCCTCTCTCTTTTGAAAAACGCCCCTCAGTGTGGGTGTTACTTATCTTTTAGCTTACTCATTTTTGAGCACTTCTTGCATTCTAGCATTACAAGATGCTCCAATCTCTTCTTATCTATTTCCTGTCTCTGTGGTAGGATTAGCTCTTTCTCCAAGGACACGATTTCCTTTCATTGAGGATAGTATTAGAAATTAAGAACTGGAAGTCATTATGACTAGGGTATTGCTTCCTCAGGCCCGCTCAGATGGCATTATAAATACGTGGCATACACCTGTCTACTGCATATGTAGCTCCTGACTTCCCTACTAGCTAAACATGATGTTTCCAGCTCTAGGCTTTCACCGCAGGATCCATTCTATTCTCCTGCCCTTGCTTACGGGTAATCTCCCACCCTCTCAGTGAGAACCTGCCCCTTCACGTGCCATCCCTTTGACTGTTCATTCCAATCTACATACACAGCAGCATCAGAATTGTTAGCTTTTGCTCACATGGAAACAACTTTATCAGCTACATGACAGAGCTTCCATGCAGTCCCTTTTTTTTTTTACTGTTAAAGGATTTACTCATTTCCAGGGTTACTTAGGTTAACACCCCTCCTTTCCTTACAACACACACCTCCTTAAATGAGGTTGTTTTACACATCATTTTAAAATACATTTAGATGAACTTGTGTTCCTTTCCTGGGTTTCCCTGACTCTTAAATTATCTTTTTTAAATTGTACTTAGGAAGGCTCCCTCTTTGCGCTATGAAGTTCAATGGGATTTGACAGATGCAATGTCAGTCTGTCACCATTACAGGATCATGAAAATACACGCAGTCTCCTGAAATTCCCCTGTGCTTAGCTGTTCAGTTCTATTTTCCTTCCCCAAACCCTAGGCAACCACTGATGATTACTGTCTCTAGAGTTTGTCTTTTCTGGAATGTCATGTGGTTGTAATCACACATACGCAATCTTTTCACAATGGCATCCTTCATTTACCACTTTACATTCAAGTTTCCTTCATGTCATTGTGAGACTTGATGTCTCATTTTCTAAATTATAGAATGATGCATCATTTATCAGTGTATGGATGTACCACGAATTTCCTTAATCCATTAGCTTACTGAATGACATCACAGCTACTTCTACTTTTGTTCAATCATAAGTGAAATGGGAATAAACATTCTCATGAAGGTTTTTATGTGATATAAGTTTTCAAATCAAGTGGGTAAATATCTAAGAGCATGACTGCTAAATTTCATTGTAAACCTATCTTTAGACTTGTCAGAAAATGACAATGACCATTTATTTCCTCCCATCAGGAATAAACAGGAGATTATTTTGCTCCATATCTTCACCAGTGTTTTCCATTGGTAGTGTTTAGAATTTTTGCTATTCTGAAAGGTTAGAATTCTCTAAGGGTAGAATGGTATCTCATTATCATTTAAAATCTCAATCCCCTACAGACATGTATCGACAAGCTTTTCAGATGCTTTTGTGCCATCTGTACATCTTACTTGGAATTATTTCTTCAGGTATTTTGTCCATTTTTAACTGGATTGTTTATTTTCTTATTGATGAGATTTAAGAGTTCTTTATATACTTTTGGTTAATAATCATTTATCACATATGTGTTTTGCAAAGATTTTCTTCCAAATGATGTTTTGCTTTTTCTTTATCTTAACAAAGTCTTTTTCACAGAGAAGATTTTGATTTTAATAAAGTCTCATTTATCATTTTTTTATTAAATCATAAACACATAGATCATGTATACATTAATGCATATATGGGGTACAATGTGCTGATTTCATATAGAATTAGGAACATTTACATCACACCTGTTATTATTAATGTTTTTTTTTTTTTTTTTTTGCAGTTTTTGGCTGGGGCTGTGTTTGAACCCACCACCTCCGGCATATGGGCCCAGCACCCTACTCCTTTGAGCCACAGGTGCCGCCATATTAATCATTTCTTAATGGATCATCCTATTGTTGCTGTTTCCAAATTTTGATAGCCAAACCCAAGCTCACTTAGTTTTCCCCTTGTATTTCTTTCATGAATTTTGGAGGATTTTCATTTTACATTTAGGCCTATGATTTACTTAAACTTATGTTTTGGAAAACATAATTTGTAAAATCTGTTTTGAGATTGTGTGTGTTGGGGCTTTTGATTGGAGATGCTTCGAATTTGTAGATTAAGTTCAGTTAAATTGACAATTTAATAATATTGAGCCTTCCAATTTATAAATGCAGAATATTTCCCCATGTGTTTATATTAAAGTTTTTTTCATTAGAAACGTATAGATTCCACACATGAATTGAGGCACATTTTGTGAGACATAAGTAAGCATTTTATTTAGTATGGTGGCATTACAAATGGAATTTTTAAAATTTCATACTCCAATTGTCCATTGATGGCAAAGTAATTAATTTTTAGTAATATATAGATTGATTTTACTATATCTTGCAGCTTTTCTACAACTGATATTAGTTCTAGGAGATTTCTTGTCAATTCTTCAGGATCATGCCATCTGTGAAAAAGACAAGTTTCTATTTTCCTTCCTAATCTGTATATGTTGTATTTACTTTTCACGTCTCATTGAACGACCTAGGGGTTTGGTGTAACATGAAACAGGCACAATGAGAGATATTCTTGGTTTTGATCTTATATGAAAGACATTTAGTTTCTCGTTATTAATTATGATGTCAGACATGTTTCTTTTTTGTAGATGCTCAGTATCAAGTTGAGAAAGTTTTACAGATTTTTTTTTTTTGTCATGAATGGTGCTGGAGTTGGCCCAATGCTGTTTCAGCATTTATTGTTATAATCATATTTTTTTTTCCTTATCCCAATGACAGAGTAGTTTATATTACTTGGTTTTTGAGTATTGACTCATTCATGCATAACTGGAATGAAACTCTTTGGCTTGTGGTGCATACTTTTGTTATACATCACTGAACACAATTTGAAAATATTTTAGTGAGGATCTATGTTTATGAGAGATAGCGTAATGTCACTTTTGGGGGATAAGTTACTTTTTCAATTTTTAATTAGTATGGGTACATACTAGTTGTACCCATATCTTTAAGGGTATATGTGATGTTTTGATACAGGCATACAATGTGAATTAATCAAATCAGATCATTCGGGGTACCCATCACCTCAGGCATTTGTCATTTCTCTGTGGAACAATGCAGTCCCCCTCTTTTAGTTATTTTAAAGTATACCTTAACTTACTGTTGACTGTAGTCACTGCCTTGTGCTATCAAATATTTTTCATTCTATCTAACTATATTTTTGCACCTATTAACCATCCCCATCATATACCCCATTCCTGCTACCCTCCGTAACCTATGGAAACCATTATTCTACTCACTGCCTCTTTATGAGTAATTGTTTTTAACAGTCGCTTCTCACAGATGAGTGAGAATATATGACATTGGTCTTTCTGTCCTTGGCTTGTTTCACTTAACATAATGTTCTCCACTTCCATCCATGTTGTTGCAAATGGCAGGGTTCATTCTTTCCTGTGGCTGAATAAAAGTCCTTGTGTATATGTGCTTTAACTTCTTTACCCATTTATCTGTTAATGGATACTTAGGTTGATTCTGCATCTTCGCTACTGTAATTAACGCTGAAATAGGCACGTGAGTGAGGATGTCTTTTCCATATATTGATTTATTCATCTTTGTACATATACCCAGCAGTGTGATTGCTAGATCATGTGGTAATACAGTCTTTAGTTTTTTGAGGAACCTCCCTACCATTCTCCATAGTGGTTGCACTAATCTCCATTCCTACTAACAAAGCATGAGGGTTGGATTTCTCCACATCCTTGCCAGCATTCATTACTGACTCTTTTTGATAAAAGCCCTTTTAACTAGGTGTGTGAGATGATGTATCATCATAGTATCGATTTGTATTTCTCAGGTAACCAATGATGCTGAGCAGTTTTTCATATCCTTGACCATTTGTATGTCTTCTTTTTAGATCATGCATTTTTAAATTGGATCATTTGATTTATTCATATGAAATCATTGGAGCTTTGCATAAATTTTAGTTATTAATCTCTTATCAGATGGGTAGTTTCCAAATATTTTCTATTTTGTAAGTTATCTCTTCCTTTATTGATTGTTTCATTTTAAGTGCAGAAACTTTTTTCGGTTTATGTGATTCCATTTATCCAATTTTGCTTTGATTGCCTGTGTTTTGCAGCTTAATTTTTTAATTATTTATTATTTTGATCTCTTGGTTAAGTTTTTCTGATAGGCTTCTACATTCCTTGTCTGTGCTGTCTTGAAGTTCACTGAGCTTCTTCAGGAAAGCTATTTTGAATTCTTTGTCTGAAAGGTCACCAATTTCCATTGCTCCAGGGTTTACCACTGCTACCTTATTTAGTTCATTTGGTGAGGTCATATTTTTCCTGGTTGTCCTTGATGGTTCTGGATGTTTTGGCATGGAAGAGTTATGTATTTATTTTAATCTTTACAGATGGATTTGTTTGAATCCATCCTTTTTGAGAAGTCTTTCCAGGTATTTGGAAGAAATTGAGTATGGTGATCTAATGTCTTTGGTCACTGTTGTAATATCAGCACTGAGAGCTCCCCAAGCCCTGCAATGCTGTGACCCTTGCAGATTTTGGGTGGTATCACTCTTGTGGACTCGAGTAAGAATGGAATAATTCCCTGGATTACCAGGCAGTCCTTTGCTTCTCTTCTCTTCCCTGTGTTTGTGCTTGGCTTCTGGAGGTTGGAGAGAAGTGATGTGGTCACTCTCATGGCCCCCAGTGGAAGGTCATACCTAAAGCCAGCCCAGGCTTAACAAAGCCTTTCTTGACTCTTGCCTGGCTACCTGTGATGTTTGCTCAAAGCCCAGGGCTCTCTAGTCAGTAGTTGGGGAGGGCTTAAAACTCTGTGAAAGCACAGGCTAAGTTAAAAATAATGGTAATAATCAGCTTTTGTCTTTCTATTTGCTTTGTTATATTTGCTACTCTGGGGCCACATAGCTATTGGGCATAAAAATTCTTAACTTTCTTCCATCAAGAGCATTACATTTCCAAAACCTAAAGGTAGCTTCTGAAATGCCTTCCAGACCCTGCATTCCAATCCAAGGCCAGTGTCCCATACTGAGGAACTGACTCAACTGTCAGAGGCCTATTCAAATACCCACTCTGCAAAGAACACACTATCTACACCCCTGTGCTTCTGCCCCACACCCAGCCAATTAGCAGACCCAATTGTCTGACCTTCAGCTCACCAAATTGTTTTTAAAAACCTTTTCTCCCAAATTTTCAGGGAGATGGAGTTGAAGAATTCCTGTGTTCCTTCACATGGTGCCCATGATATCAAGCCCTTTCTCTTCTGTGACACCTCTGTCTCTGGGTGTTGGTGCATTGGCTTCCATTTGAGCAGTGGGCAATGAACCTGGGTGTGTGGTAGTGAGCAGTTGTTGAATTTGATCACTGGAGACTTCTATTCAGCCATCTTGTTGTACCCCATCTTACAATGTCTTATCTGCTCTTGATATCAGAGTAAGGGTGAGCTGCAGAATAAGTTAGAAAATATCCTGTTTGTTTCTACTATATGAAAAATATTGTAGACATTTTGTTTAATTCTCCCTGAAATGTTTTGTAGAATTCACTAGTGAAACCAACTGAGCCTGGAACTTTCTTTCTAGATTAATAACCACTGGGTTTGTAAGGGTCTTTGTTGTTTTTTTTCCTTCTATTTGAGTAGTTACTGTTTGCAGTTCTTAAAATTTTGCTGCTTTTTCTTGTCTCTCTGGTTTTATGTGATTCCATTTCTCCTCTTCTTTTAATATACTAGTGATATTTTATTTAAAAAATTCTCATCTGGCTCAATGCCTGTGGCTCAATGGGCTAACGCACCAGCCACGTACACCTGAGCTGGCGGGTTCGAATCCAGCCCGGGCCTGCCAAACAACAATGACGGCTGCAACCAAAAAATGGCCGGGCATTGTGGCGGGCACCTGTGGTCCCAGCTACTTGGGATGCAGAGGCAGGAAACTCGCTTGAGCCCAGGAATTGTAGGTTGGCGTGAGCTGTGATGCCATTGCACTCTATCCAAGGTG